>DWTO01000231.1:0-24131 GCA_018244755.1 Jemadia pseudognetus
ATTTCGGTTTTTAAAGTTCACGCCAAGTCCCACACCGGGTAGGCAGAGAGCACAGAGCGTCAAATATCTCTATCAACACAGACATGTCCCGGTTCTACCACATTCAACACTCTCTTCATACACGCACGCCAGTTTCCGAGATAAAACTCTATAACCATTTTAAGAATGTTTTACGCACGGAGTGTTGTGAGATTGTCCGTAGTTACATTTTATATAGAGTACTAATGTTTGTGCATAATGAGTGTTACAAATACATACATTAAATTAAATAAAACACTGTTTACGAACACAGTGTTAACGTTAAACATAATAGTAGTCTGCGGTCGAACAGTAGCACAGAGTAGAGTACATGTTTACAGAGGTATACTTATTGATGTTAAGACTTGAAATAATGTATGAATTCGTTGAATTTCGTTCGCTATACGGCCAATATTTTTGTGAAAAACAAATAATAAGTTGTTGATCGTGTTGTAGTCAAAACGAGCGCGGAATATATATACGGTTCCATGTTATTTTCGTCGATATAAAAATGAGTAATGATAATGACCATTCAGTTATGACGGCATAACTACGTCGAAACCGTATGCTGCCTGTACGTCTTCATCGTTGTCGTTGAAACTGCAAACAGAATGCGCAATAGGTTTGCAGTTCCGACGCAGTCCTATCAACCGCACAAAAACTGCATTCTAACTACAATTTTGCAACAGTTCCAATGCAGTCTGTGTATGTAGATACTGAGTGACAAAAATATAAGAACTATTGGTAATTCATCAGACGAGTTCTATATCCAAAATTTTATAATTTCCGGATATTTTTAAAATTTCCTTCGTTACATTATTGTTCTTCCGGAAAAATAAAATTCGTTATAAACAGACATAGTTTATGAATTTCCTTTATACTCAGTTTCCAGGTCGCCAAGTCTACGAAGTGGGCCATATGTATGTACGTTTCATAATTGTTTTATCATGTACTATTTGGGACATTACATACGTCCATTTAAGCCCTAAGTAATCAACAATTACTATAACATAGTAAACATACGTAAACATACATAGTAAACATACGGTTTATAAGTTACTTTTATACATATTATTATTTAATACATACACAATCTTAATTACTTTGCAATCAAACACAGAATAAATACTTGTGCTCTTCACGCAAATAAATGTCCTGGGTAGGCATCGAACCCTCGACCCCTGTCTCAACAAAGATTTACTAAAAACTGTAACAACTGCCCAGTCGATTGAATTGTGATGTAATTATGTGACGTACGTGACGTTGCGTTAATCATCAGATGTCTGCGTAGAAAGCCATCTATGCCACTTCTATGAAAAATAAACATATCGACACCACAATAATAGATATATTAGATATTCCCGTTTTGTTTGCTTCAACTTCCTGTTTGTGTTATCATCATTTACAATTATAATACCTTCAACGCGAAAACAAATATGTAAATTCCACTAAGACCACGTATTTTGGCGTTCTGAAAACACCGCTTATCAATGTGCTCATTTGAATATTGTCAAGGAACGCGAACAGAATAATAGAACAGTTTTGCGACCAGTTCTTTTATCATGCTGTTTTACCATACACTCGTTATCTAATCTGTGGCAATTCGCATCGTAAACGATGTAGTATGCCCCAAGTAATGGCTTCGTGATTCTAAGATTTGCACAGTCCGTACTGCGATCTGTATGACACAAATAGATTGCTGAGTGTTTATTTACAACAGCCGTTGTTATTCGCAATCTACATGATATAACAAAAACTTGATTATAACACAAACAATTATAACCTTGTCAGTGCGTTCATGATTTACCTTTAAAAAGTCACACACCTGTTTCAGGCTGAATATCAACATTCATAGGCTCATCATTATCAAACTATAGCAGTCCACTGCTGGACATACACCCATATTGACCTCGCTGGGCATGCGGATTCGATATCCCAGAGCCCTGCTTCTCGCGCTGCCTACACCACTGCCCACGGGCGTGCAGAGCCCATAGACCCTAGACAGACCACGCCATACCGTAATCTGCCAGTCCACTCATTGGCTGTTATGACATAATATTATTGCGTGTGATCGGATAATAAAATTTTGTGTAACAAAAAATACATTTTGTATTCCATAACGGTGAGACTACGTGAGCAAACAAGTGTAAAGTTTCCTTCGTAAGACAGAGACTTGTATAATAGGAGCACAAGTTTCCATACCTTAAAAGAAATCGTCAATAATTATAACACAACTAATGATAATGTTGGGTAATAAAAGAGTCGTTTTTGCTGCGCGCACGCAGGCATTCAGGTGCGACAGTGTGAATTGTTATGTTGATAATACTTACGTCATTGTCGTTTTAAGCATTCGCCAAGTTCAAGGCGATATACTGTTTGGTAATTCCTACCGCTTCAATGGTGATACTTGTCATTTTGTTTAGTAATATTTTTCCTTATTGTGTTTAATATTTCATTGAGCGGTTATGAATCAGGTGCCCTTGTAATGAATGTTGCGATTGATTTGTCAACTTTGCTCCAGTTTTTAATATGTGTCACTGTACGTTTACATTTTGTTATGAAAGGGATTTTTTTATCTTAAAAGATATAGGGGTTAAATCAGTATAGCATGGGTATGAATTGCTTTCGACTCTGTAAAATATCGGAGACGTTTACAATTAACAAATGTACGATTACACGGGACAGTAAATCGCGGCGATCCATTTAGTAACTAGCGCAACTGTTTGCAATATCCCGTTTTGCGACAGCGATTCCGTCGCACTGAGTTTTTATAGCAACAAGTGGTGATTTTGTAAAGTTGACGCGCCGGACGCGTACGAACGTGGCGTCGTCATGCTTGTCACTTTTATACGCCGTGTGTACACAGATGGAGGGGCCGACGCCTCGTCTATTTACGTACATATCCCATCCTGTATGTCGCAAGAACACCTGACTCACCTCGTTCACGTACTTGCAACATCACTTCACTTCCAAGAGGGATTCGCTTAAGCCTCACTCGACTGAAAAATGTGGCTTGTGAAGCGTGAGGACTTTTTTGTGTTTTGCTTTCCTTTCGTTTTGTATTGCCTTCCATATTGTTATTTGTCCTTTCTGCGAGTGCTCTGAAATTTTCTGTCACGTGCAAAGCGGAGTGGGTATGCAATTATTCATGATTATTTTTTATAACAAGAATGTTTACATTATTACAACCCACCTACAAGTGTAAAATCACTGGTGATATTATCATCACTCTCGATAAATTAGGAAGTAAGGGGTGGCGGTAGCTGTAATATGTCAACGAACTGTTCATGAACATTTGTAGATGGTACGATATGAGAGATAAAGAATACCGACCTGTAATCGGACGTTGATAAGTTGTTGTGTTGTACACGGTTACCGTTTGAGACATTCCGTGCTAACTGTAAATCGTATGCACCGGCTGTAGGTTCTCGGCCGTTGCTTACCGCTGCTTACATTTATCATTGCTACAGATAACAATCTGGGCGGTATTTCTGCAGGCGTGAGAAACAAAGGCAACTGCTATATTGCGCGCCACACTTCGTGACTCGTTCGCGTCCAAACTGCCTTCGCTTCATTTATCTCCTCAATAATGTACCCATTACGTGAAATAGATGTACGGGAGCCGGGATTTATTCATGAGCTCTGTCGATGCTCGCGAATGTTGCAATTTAGATCATCGTCATTAGAATGTCTCCGAATAATGCATTCGCCATTCGTCTATTCGAAATGCACAATCTATCTAATACAATGCTGTTTATCGAATAGTTGACCACGTACTTCATAAAGACGGATTTACAGCAACGAAATTAAAATTTCCATGATGGTATTTAAAAAGACAAAGTTGGCTCATGTTTAATGCTACATTATTCTCTACAGTTCGCAGCCAAACAAACGGCTCTCTCGGTCAGCGTACGCTTAAATCATATCGCTTGCTCAACTGCTTCCGTTAACATCTCCGGGAATATTGATTAGTAGCAAGAACTGTGAGCGTTAACGTAAAACAGTCTGTATGTTTAAAAGCAGCCTATAATTTTCTCGTTAAGTTACTATTTTAATATACCTATGTTGAAATATACCAAGTTATGTCACCGCTTATCGTCTATACTTATCTCATATAGGTCAATGAATATTGTTAGGTTTATTGAAATTAAACAACCGTTTCGTTTGAATAATACATCTTTTAAATAATCGTTATCTTAGAACAATATTTCTTGAAAATTCGTTTTTCTTTGGTATTTCCAGTGTATAAATTGTGTGCATAGTAACTCTTGTTCAATTGCGCGATAACAGTTCTACTCGAGAAGTAATCCACCCTTCATCTGTACTTGCCAGCTCACAACTAATAACAACTTCATCATGCTGATCTGCTTAATCAATGGAACGAGAAATTTCTTCGCAACTGATGTTATCATCTATCCCTGTGATATCTTTACTTTTCGAAACGATCTCTTCATATAGCCACTTAAAACTATCAAGTTACATATTATGCTTATCATCCTACGCTTAATTGCTCTTTCATTCTACGGTATCTTTATTTGGTCTCACGTCTACTTGTCTTTATGACTTTGTAATTGTAGTTAGGGTCAGCCTTTCGTGCTAATTATGACCACTCATCATGACACTTGCCAATTAGCATTCGAGTCGTCGCTCGCCACAAGCCATTGTCGTAACGGATCGCGGCATAATTTTTTACGATCGATTACTGTTATCTTTACATCAATGGTACTAAACTGCAAATTGACAGTTTCAGTTTCCGTTGACAATTTAAACTTGACAATTAATATTTAGTAGAAAAAAATATTTGACTGTCGGTGCTCTCTGTCTATCCCGTCAGGATCTAATATCACAATATAAGTATAGTTTCGCAACGATGAACAAAATGTCTTTAGCGTATTTATAATATTTTAAGCCATGTTGGTTTTGATCCTGATATGTTGAAATACTTGGGTTAACAAGATCAACTCCACCCTACCTATTATTTTATAGATATTAGCATCACCATTAACAGTTTCCAAAGTTACTTCACTACTTCACATTGCTTGTTTACGTTAGGGTACTATCCACTTTCGGATGAGTATCCATCAACACTGAGGCGCAAGTGACACTTCTGATTAGCATGCAGGGCGCGGCGTACGTGCGCTCATTACCAGCCGTCATTGTATCGCGCGGGCTACGGTGTCGGGCCCTAAGGGCGGAGGCGATTATTGCTTTGAATTATTCAAATGACTCCGATACTGTTATACTTAGGTGATTCAGTCGCGAACGGTCCCGTTTAATAGTTTAATTGATCTGTTAAATTTATCTCTATACATTTGGGAACTGTTTTGTATAAGTATTTTATTATTTGTTTTTGTTTGATTTGATTCTCCATGTATACATATGTATTTGTATAAATCGGTGAACCTACATTTTTCATTTGGTTTAGTTCGTTTTGTATCAAGTTGAATATTTGTAATTCTAGGCATCATCTATATATATTTTTACTGCTTTAGTTTGTTTTCTATTATCTTTGTGTCCTTAATGATTAATGAATAATGATGATGATAGTGTTTCATTAATGAGTTTAAACATTGCTTAAAGTTTATGTATGCAATTGGAATGTAACTTAAAAAACGATTAGTCCAGTACCATTGAAATTTATGTATGAATATCGATTGTACAAACTGATCCATTGTTCGCTAATTGAATGTACAATTATAATTATTGACGGCTCCTTTATCGCAACAGTTTAATGTATTGCATTGCTCAGCACCCGTCTTCCATACGAAACAATACGTGATAAATTTCGCGGTAACCAATACGTACTTAATAAACAATCCCTCAAGTGCAACAGGGCACCACATATCATTTACAACTATGGCGAGGCGGCGTTTCGTGCTCTCTTTAAATAACCAAAGACCATTTTTAGCCGTGAAGGACCCATATACGGCCCGTTCGGTCCTTATTATCATTTGCCTGGCTATACAAATTATCATTTATCTGTTTGCACAACCATGCTTTATTATTGTTATTACGGTTGGAACAGCATTGTCTACACATGTGCATGAGTCATGCGATTCTCGTGAAATTTATTCTCAACCTCGTATACATAATAGTTACATTCCATAAAAGATATGTATTTTGGATTGTGATACGATAAGTCATATCTTGTAGCGCATCGTAACTGAGTCATGTACGAGTATCTAGGTCCAGTTGTACGTACATACATTGACATGTGTGTATCGTATTTTGAGTCCAGCGTTAGTTAGGATCGCGGTAGTCACAAAGCCGCCAACTCGGTCAAAGCGATTATTTTCGTTCACTGTTACTGGATCATATACTTAATCTAGTGACCAAAACGTGTGTCGCAAACTTACGTACATTGTAATTGCGGTATAGATTAATTCAATATGCACATGTAATACAGGAGATTACTAATGTTTAAAATATCATTACTTAGGTGAATAACGGACTGCTCTTATTTCTAACGAATTGGCATATCACAAGGTTCATAATATCCCCATAAATTAGTGTTAAGTACGCTTTCTGATAAAGATAAAATGGTTTTCAAAATCCGTTGTCACCACTAATCCGTATGATTTAGCTTGTTTTTATAAGTTGGTTCTGACGTAGACCCCAATGGTAACTGAGATACGTTCATAGGAGAATAAGAGTACATTATTGATATGATGGATAGAGATCTCCTCAACGGCTGTAAATAACCGCAAACTGAACGAATATGACTGTACACAGTCATTATCCGTTAATTTCTCTTAATAAACTCAAATTTACTTAACTAGCTAATTGGCGTAGAGAATTGCATCTGGCCTGCAACATTGCCCATTGCATTAATTGACAGGCAACCATCGGCCCGAGTTGGAAACGAACCGCGCAATTGTCCTTAATTGACTAATTAGTCTATCTATCGGTCAAGAAAGTAGGATATCGTACGACGTATGATTAATCTCCACGTGTTAAATAATTGTTTAATTTCAATGACCTCCTACTCAAATGTAATTCTCTTTTTGAATTTCAAACGTTTTACCGCTGTTATAAAACACGACAACATATTGGAAAACCCCTGACACAACCAATGCCTCAACACTACGATGACTACAATGACCGTGTACTGACGGTTTTTGTTTGTGTGTGTGTCATACCTATTTATTATACAAAAAAGAAATAACGTATTTAACAATGCAACTTACGAATGAAAGTCATTTAAACAATCTGTTAAGAACACATCTTTATATTGTAGCTGATGATATTAGCTTACTTTCTAATAGAATGTTTTGACTGTAATCAAATAATTTCAAATTAGACGAGCAAAAACCTTAAGCCACTAATCTCGCGAATATAGATGAACAATTAACATTGTATGCCTCGTGCGACGTAGATCATAACAACACACATCGCTATCATTGTGTATCAACTTGAACTTGACCAAATAAGCAATGTCAAACTTAAATTCGACTCGGTCACGATTGGTCGCGATGCGATCTCGTTAATAAAATGAATAAATAATGCCCGTACTCGTATTGCAATTACATCATCCTTGCAAATCGACTCGCACACAATCGCATAGTTAGAGCCGTGTCCGTTCTCAACGAGTGTTGTTTTCACGTGGCTTGTAAACAGCGGTTACACCATTCGCATGTGATATTTTGTAACTCGAAATTACCTATATTGCATTTTTTTTTACTTTGGTTTTCTAGTAGGTGCTTGGAGACTGGATGTATGCCCGGTGTTTGGCAATAGACTCACCACATATTCCATAGTGGGACGTAAACGTAGCTGGTGAAACGTGGGAGTGTGTTACACTCCTTTGCCCACCTGTTCCAAAATTACAGGCGTGATATCGAGTTTTTAAAAAAATACCTAACTCTTTTTCTCTCTTTTATTATAACTTTAAATTAACTTTGTTTCTCTTATTTTGTAATGTCGAAGTAAATCTGTTTAATCTGTAACTAATTATTTGGGTATTTCCAAGAACGAAGTCACTAAATACCAATCTTCTGCAAGGACATTTATGTTTTAACTTTTTATTCATCGTATAAAAATCTATGCATTGATTCTAACTATTATGTAAATGAATCTAGTATCTCTCATTCCAACTGCAAATAGAATAACTGCCTTATGGTTAGTAAAAGCTCATTGAAATAGATATGAATGTATGTATAAGCATGATTTTTATTAAACCTGATCTTTATAAATACCGGTATTGAAAATATAGATAGATTATTCGCCTGTAAGAGAATTATCAGGAACTGAAATAGGTTAGTCGTCCCACTCAGCATACAAATTACCCACGCTGATGTCATATCATACGTAAATTATTTTACTTGTCGGCCACCTTTGTTAATCCCCTGTTTTACACAATATTATCAAGTCGCTTATCAGTCTGTGTTTTGGAACAACAACAGCTTTTTTATCATTAAACAAATTTAAGCCGCGTCCTTGTTAATATCAGTGCGTGTATCGCAGTTTATTATTTCGTACCGTTTTGTCCGATTCGCTCCCTTGTCCAACTCTTGTTGTTCGTTTATGACAAATGTCTTCTTTAGCATAACAATGCGACTCGTTATCTGGCCAACGAGTAAAAAATGCGACCTGTCGTGCCAAATTAGTGCTTGTTGTAATAATTGCCTCAATTATATCTTCATATTGTCAAAAAATGTAAATGTCATATTCCGTGAAAGGGTTTTCATATAAGAAATACATAATGAAATACGTCTTATTATGATATATTTCTTGGAACTCTTATTTATAATAAGGCAACGTTACAAAATGTACACTGGGTTTTCTCCCAGAACGTAAAGGGTTATGGCTATAGTTTGCCACATTGACCAAATGCAAGTTGAAACGAGACTTCTCTCCAATAGCAGAAAGTTCGAAGGATTGATGATGGATGAAGATGATGTTAAAAATGGTAAAATATTAATAATGAACAAGTTGGCGCCTGTGTGTGTGTGTGTGTGTATGTGTGTACTCACTATATTGGTACAAGCGGACTGGCATACTCCACGTGACGCGTATGGCGTGTACTACTTTGTTCGATATAAGTAATACTGAATGGCATATCACCTAGGCAGTATAATAGTAGCTGTGAAACGCAAAAGATTCACGCTCACACCATTATAAAGCAATGTTCTCGAATGTAATTTTATATACGACTTCTCGACCTTTGGCATTAGTATGCGATGAAGAATCGAGAGCCAGTGATGTTCCAAAACTGATAGTACCGTAACAGGCTTGTCAGCGTGCGATGATTTAGTTGAAAATATCGAGAAAGTACGAGATGAAATTCTGTACTATCACACTCAATGTACATTGGATTGTATAAACCTTTAAATGAATGACATAGCAAGTTGATTGCGGCTCGCTTAGTGAATGTGACCAGGCGTATACTTCCGCATAACATAGTTTAGTTTGAATTTTTTACTATAGTTTTTTTTTAGATTGTAATTTGGACATTTATCAAGTAGATTTTTATCGATTTTAGTTTCCAAAGGTACATTATGTGATGTTTTCTTATGTCCAAATGATGACCAGATTTCTAACGACAACTAGCGTAGTTGCTAGTGATATTTGCACTGAAATGTTTTACATCATTTTTTATTGTAACAGGTAGCGTAGCGAATTTTGAACGTGCCTAAAAACTTTCTTTCGCATAAAGATCTCTCTAAAACGCTTTCAGATCTACTGCTAGACACCATGTACCTAAAAAGTAAAATGCACACCGAAAACGGTAACTTTCTTCCGCGTTTTCTTCGTGTTGCGAGTAATGGTTTATTGGTCATCGTTAGAACATTAAAATATTACTAGAATGTTCGGTAAGATGATTATTGTCGCAATTAATAATATACTGCGGTCTGAGTGAGTGAAACACTTTCGCTGTCGGTGAAGTATACAAGTCTAGTCATGAGTTTTCGTACTATATTTGTTCTAATGTTACATCACTTGCAACATTATCAGCTTTTATTCCGGTACTGATTTGTAATGAAAAAGTAAAAGTTATTGGCGGTAGGTACAATTTTTTTCCGATACGCAAATTAGTTACAAGTGACATACATACATATGTATATTGAGAACGCTGTCAACATAATTCGCGAAAGTACTCATAACTTTTCCTTGCGTCCAACACGGTCCATTGTCCATCGTCAATTTTTGTGACAAGGTGTGGAATATATTTATCTTTCTTTTTATGGAAATTGTCACAAAAAACCGTTGCGACCATGACTCTGGCACTTCCTTTCTCACATGTCTGACTTTTGTTGTTGCGCAAATGTTTTAAATATTCCTAAACGTAGCTGAGAACAAGTGAGGTTAATATGTACTGGTACAATCATAGATGGTTCGAAAACAGAATGTAGGCTGGAATTAGAAACTTTCCTGATAATAATCATGCCTCGTTGGTTGTGTTGGATGCAAGCGCGACTGTCGAACGAGAAGTCCTGGGTTCTCTTTCTAACTTAGATATATTAGTAGTGGCTCGGAGTCTGCATATGTGCCCGGTGTATGGCAATAGACTCACCACCTATTCCATCGTGGTATGTAAACGTAACTAGTGAAACGTGGGAGTGTACTACACTCCTCTGCCTACCTCTTTGTGGATTACAGACGCTATGTTACCTTCTTGATAATAACTATATCTTTTCCCGTATTTCAGTTCGCACACGTTTTATTATTGTTGAGCAAATGCTTAAATTTTTCAAAAGCAAATTGAAAATAAATGAGGTAATACCGATATTATTAGATAGCGCCAAAGCAGAATGTTCGTTGGAACTTGTGACTTTCTTCCGCGTTACTAGTAACATAGCGGTGGGCGGCTGTGCCACCGTGGTGGGAGCTGGCGTTGAATCTTTACATCATAGTTATGATCGGTGAGCCCACGCGGCGGCGAGGCGGCCGCTGCGCAGTTGTCGCTATGATTAATCAGGCCCCGGCGATCAGTGCCGGACACACGCTACCGCCAGCCGCCAGCCTCTCCAACGTAACATTGTAATTTCCTTTCCCGCCCAATTTATGTAAGTGTAACTTTGAAAATAATAATTGATCTCATTCTTTCTTATTTACATATTTTTCTGTGATGTAACACACATAACAGTTCGGTTTAGAAGTGCGTTTCTTTGCTTTTATTTTATTTTATCAACGATATACTTTACGACATAGTGTCACCAAACTGGTATTTTTTACTAATCATATCAGTTATCTAAAACGTTCTTTATCTAACATAGATATCTATAAAATTGCAAATTTCTCACGTGGCACATTATTAATAATAATAATAAGAAAATTAAGACTTAATGTTTCAGGCTTCCGTAACTTCGCTATTATGTTCATAAATATTCCATATTCTTTGTTATTCGGTGCAGATATAATTTTCCACAATACTCTTATAATTATAACTAACATCAATAACATAATATTTCGAATGTTTTGTGTACATTGATGACTCATATGAACAATAGTGAATACGCGCGCATTCGATACAAGCGATGGAATCATGCAATGCATTGTTACATCGTAGATATGGACTGCATTTACAAATGATCTTATAAAGAGATGGTAGTAACTTTACATACAATATCACGACGTTCTAACATGTTTTCCATACCTCAGTAGCACGTATGATCATCATCATATATGTATATCATCCTCGGCTTGTATCATATCTGATATTTCAAACAGGCTTCTTTTAGTGTCGCAAAACATGTTATCTTGTTCAATTTGCTCTCATCATACATTGTACCCGTATATTACATGTTTATGCTCTTGTACCATTCTCGTTTTACATTCTCGTGTAATGCGTACCCGTTTGTTGTGAGCATGTAGATGTATTTGTTTTATTTTTTGTGTATTAGTGTCCGCTTTACGTGTATTTATTTCTGTTGTCGTAGACGGCAGTTCCTCGGACACACTGAGAAAGCTGAGCGACGACTCGTCCAGAAAACATTTATCAGGTAACTTTCATCTTTCATGTTAGCGAAAAAGTGATAAGCGAAATTGTCCCCTATACTTCGCATGTTATGTTTATATTGTGATCAAAGCATGGATATGCTTCCACATCGCCTGAGTCTGCCTGCGCACAACCATCCCGGCACTGCATTTCGTATTTGTATATATCTGTATTCAGTAATCAATTTTCACATTTTCACCCTCCGTATCATGCTTCTGCACGTGGAGCAGATTTGATAGAAGCCGAAGAGGACGAGGTCAGCAACAGCCTGCCGGAGAGACGCAGATCGTGTCGCAAGGCATCTAGTAAGTCATGCACAAACCACAATAATCACGCCATGTTAGTACCGAGCTGAAAGGTATCCACACATTGATTAAAATTACGATTTAATATCACTTGAGATTCAAACACCTTTTTAGCTTTAGTCAGATTGCGCATACTGGTGAAGGGATGCTTACTTGATTCGTGTTGTAACAACATCGCGTGCCGCGATCTTGTTGATGGAATGAAAAGCATTTGCATACTAAACTGGCCACTACTATCTACGCGACGATTGTAACAGTGTGTTAGAGATAGATACAGCAAGAACCAGTACACACAATACAAAATAATCAGTTACAATAAATTAATTAGAAACCCGGCATGATGTTGTCCACGGGACAGGCATGCGTTGAACGTCCTAAAACACTAATGAACATATGATTAATTGTTTCACAATAAATTGTAAACGCCAACTAACAAATTAAATTGAAATATATTGTCATACGGATTGCTATTTATGTAAATATTAATCAATAAATTTTTGGACGCGTTCGTTCGTCCGCGAGAGGAGCGCGCGACCCACGCGTATCCGTTGCCATTAAAATTGACATTGACAATCAGTATTATTGTCTCGAGAACATCATAATCACAAGAACAGAATTTATCGGTTGTCACATCCGGTAACAAAATCAATAAACATTTCCCTTATAAAGTTTTTTCAAGTTGCGACCATGACGTTATGGGGTTTACATGTATACACTCGCTGAAGCTGAAATGTTCAGATCATTAAACAAGTCAACACGCATGCGTGTGCGCCGGTTAGTGCAATGCAAGTAGTGGCTAATCCATGTGCGTGCGTCAATGTGTGTGTGGCAGCCGGCAGCACGTTGAGCGGCATCTCGATGGAGGCGCTTTGGGAGAAGCACGCGCGCCGCCTCAGCGAGGCCGGCCTGAGACGGTCTTCAGGTAAGGCGTGAAGGGCACCCTGAGACAACTCTAAGCGATTCCACGACAACGCGACCAAAGTATCTATCGATTTAATCACATTAGAGAACTGAGGCTCTGGGGAAGAATTTATAACGCGCTAAAGTAATACAATAATTTATAAATGTCACACATTTGATCACAAGTTATGAAATACACTTTTATGTTGTCCGATTTTATAGGCAGTATAAAACATACAGCTATCAATCGTGTTAATAAAACGTTCAACCCACTGATTGGCCTCGTAAAGACAATAAATAATATGTGATCGGGAAGCGCGGTCGTGATTGTCTTGGAATTCTTGTGCAAAAACGTTCTCTGTTTCACTGTTATCGTGATCGCTTGCAAGTCATGCATCCTTTATGTCGGCTCACATATCAGCTTTAGAGCTATTTGTATTGTCGTATGTTTGTTTAGCTACCGTCGGTGTCCATGTTGTTTTGTGCTTGACGTCTGAGGTGGTTGCAATGCACTTTACATTTTCAGTTTAAACTGTTCGGATATCGGTCCTTGCATTGGTAAAGTCAAATGCAGTTTGTTCCTTTGTTAACGAAGCGAAAGTCCATGTGTTTCTACTGTAACGTAACAATATGCAAACCGGAATGCAAATTGCCTCATGATGGCCAATGCACTTGCATACGGCCGTATTCAAGTCTCGCGCATCGTAAAATATGTGATGCGAATGGGAATAAAGATTGAAACGAGGATATCCATATTCAGTAGACAGTAAATTTGTCCTTCTATAGAATGTCACTTTCTTCAGTTGTCGTTTTCTCTGACATGTAACATCGTTATGCATCTTATCTGTATATCAATTGTTATTAATCAATTGCACTATTTTGCAGATCACAGTGTTGTGTTGACGGAAGATACGGATAGCTTTATTATCGGTGAACGAGTTTGGGTGGGAGGGACAAAGCCCGGGCAGATAGCTTACATCGGAGAAACACAATTCGCTCCTGGCGAATGGGCGGGAATTGTTCTTGATGAACCTATTGGTAATGAGTCGTACTACAAACAATACATTACATGAGTAAGTAATGATTAAGTGCGAGAGAGAAAATACTATGACTATTTCCAGGTAAAAATGATGGTTCAGTGGCGGGGGTGCGGTATTTCCAATGCCCGGAAAAGCGGGGCGTGTTTTCTCGACTGACGCGATTAACCCGCGAGCCTATTATCTCCCACGCCCCTCACGATGCCTCGCCTGTTTCCGACGCTGGCAGCGTGTTCGAACGGCCACCCTCCGGCAGCGCCAGGCCAAGGCGCACTCTGTCTCCTAACGGTAGCGTTCGCAGCATTGTCAGCAGTAAGATGAGTAAGTGTTCGAATTACACAGAAAACGATATTTGATCTTGGATAAATGTAATAGAGAAATGAAATATCAAATATATATTACACTTTATTGTACATTTTAGATGCTTCTATCTCAACAACCACCAACGGTGAACTCCGAATGGGTGACCGTGTCATTGTTTCGAGTAGCCGGGGCAGTAAGGCGGGTACGCTGCGCTATGTCGGCGTCACAGAATTCGCATCCGGTGTTTGGGCTGGCGTAGAACTCGACGACCCACTTGGGAAAAACGATGGCTCCGTAGATGGGAAGAGGTATAATGTGTGCTCTGGTCTTTGGTCCGACATCCAGCACTATGATACTAATGAATGAGAATACATTGTTACCTCTGGGAAAGTAACTATTTTCTGCTTTTGCGGTTAGTGATGAAGTCTCAAATACTTTCAGATATTTCGAATGTGCGCCTCGCTTTGGCCTGTTCGCCCCAATCTCGAAGGTGTCCCGTTCTCCGTCGAACCGCAAGCCGGGCGCGTGTGCCATCCACAGCAATGGACGCGCGACGCCACTCCGCCGTTCAAATTCGCGCGAATCACTGACGTCATTGGGCACATCGATCGCATCGTCCCGCGTGGGGGTGAGACTCGGGGTGACGTCGCTGGGTGCTCAGGTAGGCTAGCCCCGCGCGCGCTCGGCCGAGCCCCGTCCGCTGCGGTCCCCGCCACCCGTGCGACCGCATCGCAGCGCGCCCAGCCTGCTGGACAAAACTTTACTCGTCAAACATGTCGAGTACGACCGCTGCGCCGTCATTGCTCTGCCGCCGCCGAAGGTCTACTATGATATAATATTTCGAAATGCGAAGAAAGACGCAATGATTCCTTGTCAATTAAACGAAAAGCTTCCAAAGTCATGGAGATGTTCGGAGAGCGTATTGAGTTTCGATACGCGGTCGGAGCGGTCGCGGCGCAGCGTGTCGAGCGGCAGCAGCGGGACCGTGTCCCGGCCGCGGTCGGTCGGCAGCGAGGTGGTGCGCTGGGGGGGTCGGCCGGGGGCCGTGACGAGGGCCAGCCGGGGCCCAGCTACGGACATGTTTGTGGATTTACCGCCAACGCGCACTCACTTCTCGGGCTTCGGAAAGAGCTACCATTTCTCTTGCGTGTCGCCATTCCAATTCACTTACCCGTATGTCGTTTACATTTAAGCTCCGCAGTTCCTATTCAGGCCGCATGCCATCAGTTTCCTTTTGATCGCCTTTTAGTATATCTACCACATATTTTTCTGGCTACATAATGAAAGTCCAATTAAAACGTTCCTGCACTGTACACTGACATTAACTGAACGTTGCAAAACGTTCAATTTAGAGAGTAAGGAGTCCTTAGAAGGCTGTGATATTGTTGTCGAGCTTGAACTTGACAAAATTGCATTTCAATATTATTGCATAGTGCACCACATTATACACGTTGTAAAAAATAACATTAATTTCATATAACTTTTTATAATTATCAGTCCGATTTATCGCTGGATATTTTACACACACACTTATCGTCCTATTCCTCGCTGAATCTTTATTATATCTTTATCTATATTTACAATTATACAATTTAATGCAAATAGATGACATTAAGACGGAGGTGCACGCAAAAGTAATGGTAGGGTAAGTGTAGTGTTCGCTTGTCGTTGCATGAGCAATTTTGAAATTTTTTGTTTGGTCTGTAGCTGGCACCCTTTGGTTTGGCCCTTGTGTTAATTTACTTTTTTTTATTTTAATAAATTTTAGTTGTCGATTTTACGTTTCATTCATTCGTTTACTTCGCTTAGCGGTTCCTTAACATGCATTTAAGTACATAGACACATGTGCGTATGTTAAAATGTCGTGATGTTTCTTCACTTTAAAATTATCATAGAATTTTTTTTTCACTTTTTTTTTCGAACGCACAAAATTTAGTTATCATGTCAGCTTATGAAGCTTGTGAGTTAATATTAGTATATCGAAATTTCCATTAGACTGCAATAGTTTATATTTATTATTATTGCAATTTTATTATCATATTTGCCATTCCTATTTTAGTTTTTGACTGTGATATTATTTTTAAGCTCACTCTGCAATTACATGTTTATTATTTTATTCAACATTATTGCTATTAGCTTAACGATAATCTTAACTGCATAAAAGGTGGATATTAAATATTATTTATATTTTTAGATTTTATTATTTGATCAATACATTTGCCAAAGATAATGAAATAATTTTAATCTAATCAAAATAGTGGTTTTTATTTATTTTTCATTATCGAACTTTGGTAAAGAAAATGAATGGGATTGTGTACCTATGAATCATTAGAGACAATTTAATCATTCACTCGGCTCATTCAATACTTTTATTATATATTAATAATAATTACTTGAATGAGCGCCTATTATTTTTATTTCTCGACTGGTCATGTAAAAAGTCGCATTGCATGACAGTGTTTCTTTTAAACAATAATTTGCATTATTCAATTAGCTACTGCACGGTGTACTAAAATGCTGATAGGATTTATTTTATTTTCGATCGTAGTCGTGTCTAACATTATGTTGAATATAAATATTCTTGTTCCCTTATAAATGCCATGAGCATTATTTTAGTTCATTTTAGCGGCCTTACGACTTGGGATACGATTAATTGGCGGATTCGTATTCTAAATAGACCATTCGATACTCGATTCGATTCGATAGTCATTTATAAATTTTTTCGAATCGATTTCAACCGTTAATTGGTATGCGAGACGTGTTTAACTCAAGTCGCACTATTTTTTCCCTTTGATATTATTCACCTCGCTGTCTTGAATATTAAATTAATGTGATACAATATGATCACTTTTATGATAACTATTTCTTATAAGCACCTTTGCAATATCTTCGACATTCGAGTCAGCGTACGAGACACTGTCCTATGGAACTCTTGAAATTTGAGCACAGTTGTCATATACCTCAGGTGTAATTGCAGACCTATAGCCACGGCACTAGTAGTTTTTGTCATATACCGTAACCGCAATCGCAAACCAAAACGCCGTAGCACTAGTAGTTGGTAAATACCGCTGCCGTCATCGCAAGTCGTATCGCCGTAGCACTAGTATTTTTCAAATACCGCAGCTGCAACTACAAGCTGCGTCGCCGTAGCACTAGTAGTTTTTAAACACCGCAGCCGTAATTTTGAGCGGCATCGCCGTAGCACTTGTAGTTTTTAAATACCGCAGCCGTAATTTCGAGCCGCATCGCCGTAGCACTAGTGGTATCAGTAGAATTAGTACACCGAGCGGTGGGAATTGAGTGCGTGCCTTAACTCGTGTTGTGTTCCCCATGCGTGTTCCCCGCACTGTCACTAACGGCGCCGCAGCGCGCAGGCGGTCCGCGAGCCTCGTCCACCCCGGTCTCGGCGAAGAACGCCCTCCAGGTACAGTATCCCACTATTGCCGCGAGGTAAATCAATTTCGTGCCGGCAACGGCGCTCCTGTGCCTCGCATCAAAAAATTTAAGCCGCATTTCGGTGAATGTGTAAACGTAACAAGTTTCATGAAATTGTGTATCGTTATTAGTATAGAAATTTTGTATTATCGACAACTGATATTTATCGATACAAAAACGCACAGCACCTCACTCGCAAAGGTTGCACTTCATTAATGCAAATGAATTCAAACCTATGTATGTACTCGTATATTCACTCCTATAAACGAAAAGAAAATATACACTGTAATTACATCACCGATGACGTATTCGCCGCCCACACGAAATATATGTATAATTTTATATTCGAACACTTGTTATGAGACTCGGATTACACATTCCTCGAAGTGAAGCCTTAAGACATTGCAGGGTGTAATTATAGCTCTGTTTTCGTTGGTTTAACTACATCCCGGTAATGTCCGTTTTTGAGGCCAGGTACAGGGTCGCACGGTGGCGTGATCTTGATTGCCATGGGAATGCGCGGGACATCCGTTTTATTATTAATTGCATTGTTCTAATTGTTTGAAATGATGTATAAATATGATCAGATGATTTTAACGTTTTCAATGATTTTGTGTCGATTGTTGTTATTAATGATGAAATTGTTTAACATTCTCCCAATTTAATATTATTTTAAGATTTATCTGAGACTACGTATTGCATATATTAATTTATGTTAGTGTAGGGACAACGATATATACCGCGCACACTATAGTACAAAGAGGTCAGAGACGTTTCACGATCATGTTCCAACAATGCACCCAGAAGGTACTCGATAATAGTCTCGATAAGAGACAAAGTATTCGATTAGCTAATTGCAGAGGCAAAACTGTGATATTGTTCGGCTTTGTTTAACTTTCCATTTATTATTTTTCCAATTGTGAAATATGCTTCTCATTTTGTTTTTTTTTTATATCTGAGCAATTTATTTATTATCGTGTTTATAAATTAATATATATTGTTTATTTATGTATGTATTTTTTTTAGTACTTTAGTATTCTAATTACTAACAAATATCCAGTGCCTGTAAGATTGATGATATTCATTAGTGTAAGTACTGACTCCGACGCGATCATTCCTTAATGTTAGATTATTATAATTAATATAATCGTACTTCTTTGAAATTACTTAATATATACATTTAATTATATACTTACTGCTCGTAGAGTAACTTAGGCTTAGGTTATTAAAACTATTGTTAAACACGACTAAGTACATATGAATAATTGATTTTTTTTTACAATTAATGAACATATAAAGGGTGTGTTTTATTAAATATTGTAACTTGTAATATTGTATGTAATATCCTTCACTCCTTGTAAGTGTATTGTAAAGTGTCAATAAAATGGATTATACACAACTAACTGGTTTTGTTTTATTGCACTAATACTGCTGTAAGATTGCTTGTGATGCGATGGCATGCTCGATTGTACACGCGGTCCATTAGATAAGAAGGTATCAATGATACGATAAACTTTGAACAGTTTTTACGTAGAAACAATTATTATATAAAAACTTATTGTTTATATCATAATGTTTATTCCTTTAATTAAACAATTTATTATAATTATCGTACATAAAGAAAATAATTATGACCCGCGTAAATAAAATTGCTTGGCGGTACCTACGCAGTACAATGTCTGAATTCCTTCTGATTTTGACAATTACAAAGGTTGTTTTGTTTCAAAAAAAATACCAAATACCTAGTTAAATATTTAATTTTTATTTTTCAAGAATTAAAAAGATAATAAGTATTTTATTTTAAATAATTATTACTTTTGCCAAGCAATTGGACAATTGTCTTCGTCGATGATTTTAATTCTGTACAATCCTTAAATTTAGAGAGCTTAGTGTATATAAATAAGGTATGGGTTGAAGGTATAAGTTGTATAATTGTATATTGAACATAAAAATAATGAATAGAGATATTTGTCACTCTGCGCTCTCTGCCTACCCCGCATGGGCCCTGGCGTGAAGATATGTGTATGTAAAAATAATGACGAAGCGAAGCACGTTACGTCTGTAAAGGTAGAAGTTGCTGGTAAGGTCCTGCCTTTTTCAAAGTCCGCTGGAATAGTCGATGACTGTATAGTATTCTCTACTAAGGGTTTGGGCTATACCTGTAAAGTAATAATTTTTTGTATTGTACAAAATACTGGAGTAGTTTCCCGTTTTTCATTATGACGTCATCAAATAACGGAACAGATACATAACTCATTAGTATTCCATAATAAAACACGATATTCTAGAATAAAATTATACAGTAAACATTGACAAATTAAAATTGACTAGGTAGTATTGTTGAGGGTTAATATTAAAATGGGAAAGGGCATACTCTATACATACGGATTCGTAGAATGAAAAAATAAATGTATATTACGATTGTTAATGGGTACAAGTGCGAAATCGAAGTATCGCAGTCTGTCAAGACACAGACGGCTATATTCCGTGCCACCGACTAGCAACAGCGTACGCGGTGCGAGGAGCTTTGCTCTACGAACCCTAAACTGTATGCCCATCGAGGGTATTAAGGGCATAGCCCTTCGGGGGAGGCCTATGTCCAGCAATGAACTGCAATACGCTGATAATGACGACAAGTGCCGAAGGGCGATCGAGGCTCACCCATCTTGACTAAGTAGATTACATAGTCATTAATGAGGAAATCAGAAGTTTCCGAAACCGGCGTGTATGTATGAAAAGAGAGATGAATGTATGAATAGCACGGAAGGTCTCTATATATTTGTAACTGTCTCTACCTACACCATAAAAGACCTATACTAAACTGCTGTCTAAATTTGTATATATAAAGAATGAATTCTTGAATAAGTAGCTAAGATTAGTAAATTATAGGAAGAAACAGACCCCCTTACAGCTGGTTACGTTAATTGTATGGGTGGAAGATGTACGATGACTATAATGTAATTAGAGACTTGTCTATAGTAGCTACTTTTCTTTGATGCTCCACTCGACAATCTATATATGCAGTTACAATTAGTAGTAGCCAACATTAAAACAATTTTACTATTCTTTTAGTTAGTCTATTTAGTTTACCTCGCGTCTCTTCCTGACGTGAAGTGTATTCACCTGACTTGCCCGTATGAGCTGAACTAAATTTTGAATAGAGCGTTAGGGTAGGGCTTGATAGAGTACGGAAAAAACCTAGACGATAATAGCCATAGGAAAAGGTGAGAAATATTAATAAATGTGTGTTTACCAAATGTATGATATTCAGTAAATCACACTTTTCTTTTCAGCTTCTGCCCTTTGTTTCTATATCTATTTAGTCCATTTCCACTATATTTCAAAAGTATAAATGGAGAAGGAGACAGAAAACTAAACTGGAAAGCTACGGTTGACGATTAATAATAAGTTGACGAAATGTTTCGCTATTGAAAACAAAGCCATTAGTAGAGACGAAAAGTATTGTTATACACCTACGGGTACGTGCTTCCTCCTTATAGAGTCCATATAGATATATTAAAAAACGCAGGCACATGAGTGAGCCTAATTGATCACACTTTTATTTAAATAAAGTAACAAATCCTCGTACGTGTGTAAACTTTATTTTCGAACACGCGGTCGTTGGCACAAGAAATAAAAACGCTTGTCTAAAATTCAATTCCGGAATACCTTATCAAAGACTCCATAAAAGATAAATTAAGATTCCATAATCTTCTCTAGGGGAATACTGTTAACCGTTGCTATGATGATAACAATGAAAACTGATCAATTTTTATTGTTATTTGCAAATAAGCGAGTTTTTACTAAATTATAATGCTTACAAAAAACGTATCCAATGTATAAGAATCGTTCTTAAATACTAATCGATTAATTTTTTTTTCCTACAATCCGTTTCCCGTTAGCGTCATATATGAATGTAGCTACTTAAGTGAATTATACATTTTATTGTATTATCACAACGCCAGGTCCTTTACGGGGTAGACAGAGAGCACCGACCGCTTGATATATCCATACCTATAAAGCTGACGTGCTTCAACATTCACCACTCTCTGCCTCACGTAACTGCCCAAGATCACGTATGCAATATTCAACGCATACAAACGTATTGGTAAGCGTGTTCACAAGGCGAAATGTATTGTACGTGCAGTTATTGTATCGACTGAAAGATTATATGACTAAGATTCTACTATTGATAATGATATGATTAATAGACTAATAATATCTATCTTGGCTGATATGATTTCAATTATGATTATAAATTTTCTTAGTATCTACACGTTTTTTAATGTGTTTTTAGAACAAAAGTATACACAGGTACTTACGTATTGTTATTGATGTTAAACTAGGGCATTACAATTTGCCGTTTGAAAAATGTTGCAACTTATTGACTTCCAAGACTAGAACGACGCCGGCGCCTACGTATTAGGATAGAAGCAAAATACAAAAGTATAAACTTTAGAAGCTATTCATTAGCCCGTTGATCTTTATATTGTTGGATTCGATTGCCATTCGGATCAAAGAGATCTACAGATCTATTGTGCAGATCTATTTTGCGCCATAAGACCGGCTCTCCAAGCCTCAAGCTTAGTTTGGGATCAGATGGCCGTGTGCGATACTTAATATTCCAAAATAATTATTTGAAACAAATATATTACTTAATAAATCGTTGTTATAATAAAATAAAGATATAAACAGTATAACCTAAGCGAAGGAATCCGTTATTTCTCACAGCAAAACAACAAATTTTATGACGAAATAAAGGTGTGTTAAAGATCAAATGTCCTACACCTACTATTAAATTACCATAACCACGGCCCGCGCGTGTCTTAAAGCTGTTAAAATATCTCCCGAGCATTGCTGTTGTTCCATATGCATACGTGAATAAACTATTTAAATTTACGTATTGGAAATACTGTGACGTCATAGCTATTAAGGAACCAAATACTTAGGTTCAAAAGTAATACTCGTTTTTACCTTCGAATCAAGCAATTGAACAAATTTATCATACATATTTATATGTGTAAAAAGAAATAAATATCTTACCATAATACTTTTGAGATAAATATGACGCGGATAAAATGCGTGGTTGTTCGAATGGATCGGATTTATAAAATTCAAATTTACAATTCTGTTAAGTCACACAGAATATATACGAATACTTATTATAACTGTACGTCGAAATTGTATCGCTAAAATTATTGCTTTTGTCAGCTTTACATAGCTATAAGGATTTTGGCACATGTATGGGCAAACATTAACAGCTGGTCCGTATGTGCCAATACGGGGTCGTTCTCATCAACTCAAGTTTCGATTTTACATACCTAAAATAATTATTAACAAAAAGTACGAATCAATTTCGCAGAGGTCAATAATACTTAAGTCTTTGTGTTAGTTAAATAATATTTAATTGCGTTTTAAATGTGTGTATATTTTTCTTTTTCAACCCTATTTTTGACAATGTCCGCCAGTCAGTTAATTTGTGCACTTCAAATTTGTTATAATAATAACTATTGATCTAGTAGTGATTGCAATACGATATTTTATTCACCTCGAACGTCATTGAGGCTATGTTAAATAGTATATTTCTATAAAATTCTCCTGTGTTCTGCTACTCATTGATGATCAAGGCTTATAATGTTACATTGGGAACGTAAATATTTAATGTTTTGTTATATATTTTTACCTTTCTGCACTTATCTGTGCAAATTTCTTGTACACACCGTTTTATACTCTGTCCGCGCAATAATCTTGGAAATGGATGCAAAGACTTCTCTTCACGTATTAATGTTTAAATAAAACAATAATTACATTGCGTTCATTTTTACATAAATTTATCCTAATTGTAATGGAAAATATTTTGTTACTGCATTTCGAAAAACATTTAAAACGAAATAAAAGCCTGCATTTCCCAAAGCACTTAGTCCGGTCTCATTCCGTCGCTAAGGAGATTGCGTAAAGCCAAGAAACAGTATCTCGCACGGGCATTAAGAAAATCAATACGCCCACAGGACGCCCGGAAAAGTCACAAGCGTTTGTACCGTACTGAATGCAGAGGGGGCCTTGCGTCCTCCTGGCAAACTACGTTTTATTGTCATTCCGTAGGGGAGAAATTTTTATGTTTCACTACATATTGACATATAGGTATATATATAGGTAAAAATACATTCACGTATTAACTGCGTACCTTCGTACATT
>DWTO01000232.1:0-24102 GCA_018244755.1 Jemadia pseudognetus
GGTGGTGAGCCTATTGCCATGCACCGGGCACAAATCCAGACTCCGAGACACCACTAGAAAATCTAAATTAGAAAAATGATAAAAATAATAATGATAATGATGAAAATGATAAAATAATAATAAATTTACACAAATCTCTGTAATGACAATAACATGTATGTTAGATGACAAACATTCAAGATTAAAAAGTAGATAGTCATTCGTTTATCCAAAAGAGTCATCTTGTGAACTATCAAGTCTTACTTTTATAATTGTGCAAGAAAAAAAGAATTAACTCGCATATAGTTTCTATTTTAAAATAGAACAAGTCTGTGACCAGTACGCACTACTCGATCGCTAATGACGAACCCAATCCACCGTAAAATATCGGACTGAATCACTTCGTAATTATTTTCCACAATACATCCTGAATCGCGCTATCGAAATGCAAATGAATTGATACTGTATGCCATTCGCTTTAAATCTACTTTAGATTGGTCAACTTCACCAAAAATCGGCCCCTTTGAATGTACAATAATACATTCGGGCTGAGAATTGTTCGAATATTAAAAGTCATTCGAGCATTATTGAATTGCCCTCGCCAATAATTTGGGGTATGCCGCTAATACTAGCGAATGTTATGTTTGATATCCTATACATACCGACATACATACATATGTAGATACATACCTACATAAATTAAATCTAAATATATTTGCGTGTTATTTTTATATAGGTACGAGCAGCATATAAAGGCTTCTCTTCGACCATTACAGCTGGAGAAAATACTTGCATGTAATAGCCTGAAAGGCTGCGATTACTATACGGGAATATGAAACTCGCTGCCTACGCCTTGAGAAATCATCATCATCATTATCATCATCTTTAGTCCGATGCCGAACTAAGGCCTTTTTTAAAGGAAATTTGCTCTGGGGAAATACAGGCGTTAAGTAAATAATACCATAGATTGACTTAGTATAGTGTAAGAGAATCGCTATATTTGCGTTGTTAGTAAACCGCAGTCCGCTTGATCAGTGTACACAACCTGCGTAGGAGAGTTTCGCATAGAGCGGGCCTATTGAAATTGATAAAGATTTTTTTTTAAGTAGCGTTCGTTTGGATTAAGATAAAATACGTTTTATAAAACTGAGTGTACTTGTGTGTTATTATTCTTATTTAATTGTAGCCGTCTGTTTCGTGCGAGGGTAAGTTTTATTTGAACATATTACAATTTAAAAAAAAATATATAAAACTGATTCAATCGGAAGTTGAAATAGCATTAATGAAATTTCAGGGCAATAATACTAAGGTCATTTTAGGTTTTACACGTGTATCCGTTTTGAGTGAAAATGAAAATATCTTATTATCTTTTAATATAGTTTTCTATTAATATATTTATTTCATGAACTTCTGTTCACGAAATAAATATGTTAAAAGATAAACTTGATAAAAAAAAGTGTAGAAATACATCTTGAAATACAAATTAATGATAAATATATATAAATATCTGTATAACATTAATTATACTAGACTACGATATTATCATTATTATTACATTTAAAAAAATGTTTCTTAGACATGACAGCTTACCTTACGATGTAATCAAAGGTAATGCATGCACAAGAATCGATTTCAAAAATGAGAAAAAAAAATTAATGCCGAATAGCATCGCTTGAAACAGTAATTTGGTGACGCTATAAAATAATTTCATATTAAACCGTACGTGTGTTATTACAATCAACAAACATTAATACGGTGTCAAGTTCACGAGTGGACTGACACAATTTGAATAAAACAGCCATCGGATGGGCGAAGTCATGTATAAAATTATAATTTAAAAGTTTAATGTTACACACACATTTGTATGAAATATTAAACTGAATGAACCGGCGCACTATCTATTCCATGATGGGACGTAAATGTAACTGGTGTAGCGTGGGAGTGTACTACACTCATCTGCCTAGCTCTTCGAGGTGTACAGGCGTGATGCTACATTACACATATGTAGGTACCTAAGATCTGTTTACAATGCTTTGAAAGTTAAATTCTTGATTATTAAACCGTAAGGAAACATGATATTTAGCTCGTGGTGCATTCCGTCTATCCCCTAACAAACCTACCGTGATAATACAATATACAGATAATTAATATGTAATTATCTACAAAAGATATAATAGAAGGAACGATACGGTGTACATTGTTATTTAGTTTTTAAGTAATTAGAGCAGAATACAAAAGATTTTAATAATTGCGATTAATTATATCTAATGTTCCTTTCATGAATTTCAGCTGAAAAGGAGAGAGGCGGATGGAGTTGCGGATAGTAAATGGATATATTAAATATTGGGGATTACCTTTTTAATTAAACATTGAATTTTTTTAAATGAAAATTTACAATGTTGATGAAAATAATAAATTTCCTAAATAAAAAGCTATGAATATGCTTTGAATGGATTATTTTATCTTTCTCCTGTGTGTTCACAAACTTTACGAGGCATGGAATTATACGAAAATAAATATTTTATATTCCTACAGCTGAACATGTGGTTCATTTGATAAATTAACATTATCAAAGCTATATATTGAATATTCCTTAGTAGAACATAAACGAACTGGTGAAATGTGAGAGTGTACTACACTCCTCTGTCTACCTCTTGAAAAATAATAGTCGTGATGTTAGGTTAACATTGACCATGCGATTAAAAGTTCATAGATAAATAATAATCAATATTATTACAGTAATATCTTAGTGCAGTTAATGCATTATAATAATAATTGTTATTGTTATAATTGTAGTAATGTAAATATGGGAGTCGTGTCGTGAATTCAAAAAGTTCCCATTGGGTATCGTAATGAAATTTTGTAACTCAACAGCTCCAAATGAAATTCGAATTATTTATATCATAAATACGATGATTTCGGGCGTTATCTAAAGTAATTTGTGTTTCGGGGTGACGTTCGCTTAAAAACAGGTCAAATTTATTTGTTTTGTGCTTCAACAATGAATCAACTCGATAGCATCCAACCGGATAATTCTTCGCATTATTTATCATTTCGATCAAATTAATTGTTTGGGCTTTTTGTTAGGCTAAATGATTCTCGTTGTGTACGGACGCTGGCCGAGTTTTGCAATTCATCATCTCCATCCACCTTTTTATCGTTCTACTGTTCTATACGGGCCTCCTCACAGAACACATAACGTCACGCCTGTAATCCCCGAGGAGGTAGGTACTGCACTACTCGTGCAGTACACTCCTACATTTCCTCAGTTACGTTTACTATGGAATAGACTAAGCACCTATTCTATATAGGTGGTTAGTATACTGCTTGTCTTCCTTATAACCTCCTCTGAGAAGGCGTAAGGCCATCTTCTAAGCAGGACAAGCGCAGGTTGGTGAACTTCACGTGCCTTACAGAACGTTATTGTGCAGATGTCGTCATAATGTTTTCCATCAACGTTAACGCAGTACAAATTTAATTTAACAGGCACATTTTGTGGAAGGAGATGCGTGATCTATTTCAGGAACACTTAGAATGGGACGTTGAGTTCTAAAGACCTAGGCTATCCCTATAATTGTTATTATATATCATTATTAGGTAGAGGCAAAATTTTTTCTAAGAATTGGACTGATGGAGAATTATTCGTTTGATAAATTTCCCAGCCTAGGTATGTAATATCAAATCTGCCTTTACCATTACATTTCTGTACAAGGGCCAATCCCAAGGTATAGCCCTACACTCAATCCTTCACAGATCTCAAAAGCATTTTACACGATAAATAATTAACAAGAGGTTCATAGGATATCTGTCGATCATGAGACCTCTTTGACATTTCACCCAAAAACACCCAAAATGCATATTATATGAAACGGTTCACAAACTCGGCGAAGATTTACAATGTACTAGTGATTATAATTAAGGTATATTTTTGTATATTTTATAAGACACCGAGCCACTAAACAGCACCTTGCTGGAAACATAAACGCGGCGGGGGCCGCCGCGGCTCCAAAAAGTTTATTAACAATTTAAAGACACTTGCCCAACGGCAGCGCGAAGCGATACAAGACTATAATATATTATCAAAAAACATAACAAACATTGCGAGCTGAATGCGTTCAATTACGAACATTTGTCATTTACACCATAACTGTGGGAATAAAGAAGATTTATTTATTTATTTTATTTTTGCAACACCTTAAACTACGCGGTAAGTTCAAGAGTGTACGTAGTGCGTTATTTATTCATAATTTATTAATAATTTATTTATTTATTTGAATTTATTAATAATAATTAAATTATTAACAACGTAGCATCATGCCTGTAACCCCTCTATGGAACAGGCGGTGAGCCTATTGTAATACAATTATAAAACCACGACATAATATGTTCGTTCCTAGTTCCTAACCCTAAAGTTAAACGGAACCCTAGAAAAGTAAAAATGTTTACGATCTCGATTTCCGGTTAGAAATATAATATATAAATGGCGGTGAGAAAAATCATGTTATAGACAAAATGAAATGCACGCATTGTGATCGTAAATCTTCCAGTAGACATAAAATTCAGATGTAACTTTTATGGTTATTTGATTAGAAATTATATTTACTGCTGTACAATGTCGAGGGAGAGATAAAGAAACAAAGAGATAGGATTTTTTGTCTTATAAGAGTGCCAGTGCCACAGTAAAGGTTGTACATTGATTCGATATAAACAAGACCACCGTCGACTTTGTCAAAACCCAGCGGAAATGTTGAACATAATATTTCTGCTTTCGTCACCCTTTCGTTAGAAACTCGCCCATTGTAAGTTTATTACAAAGGTTAATAATACCATCGGAAATATGAAGTGTTTATGACAAATCAATTACGTATAGCCACTTATCTAGCGTAAGTAATTTTAATGTGAATTGTGTTCTATATGGTGTGACACAATATAGAAATAGGCTCACCTCAGGATGAGACGTACCTACAAGATAACTGGTGAAACGTGGGATTCTATTACAACCCTCTGACTACCTCTTCGAGGAAATATAGGCTTATGTTACATTGAGTCACACAAACGTACTGAAACACCATAATATCTTCAAGCAAATGGTACAAGTAATCTCATTCATACGGCACGCCCAACACTCAGTTTTTTTCCTCTCGCGAGCTCTGAATATGAAATATGAAACAAGTTTCAGCATAAAACACAACTTGGATGAAAGCTGTTCCTTGCAAGAACAATAATTCACTTACGAGTCGTGTTGTACAACACTTCAACGTATCAAGGGACGCGGTTTTAGTCTGAAAGTAGTCAAGATCTTTTAATAAATAAGTAAGAAATTGACAAATATTTCAAGATCATGGGAAGTAAATTTATGCTAGTCCCGAATAGAACTTTAATAAAAATAATAATAAATGCAAAACCGTTTAAGTATGGATAATATTCATGTATCGCAGCATGATAAGTGTTAAGGATACAGTCTTCCGCGCTGACGAAGCGCGATTTAGCTGAACTCTAAAAAAATAGGCCATAATTATGAAGAACCATTGCAAATCTCCTAGCGTTGTTTACCGTCACGTATGCTGCTAGTAACATTTTAATCTGAAAAACACGCATAGATGTACAACAGGTAATAGTTAGCTATTAATTTCAACGCCGTCCCATACCCCGATCTGCCAACGCTGGGTTTAGTTGCGTGTCACGACACCCTGCATCCCAGCACACCGTCGTGCAATGTATTCTTACTCCACAATAACACGGGCATAGCGAGCCAATTATCTGCATCTGTTATTGTATTTGCAATTAATGGTGTATTATCCTAATCTGATGTAACAATTGAAAACGACTAAAACAATCCAGTTTTAGTATGAACATATAAGTGATATTCCATTCCTCTTTCACGTCTTTCTTATTTTCGTCAATAACGATATTCAATTTATTAAAATTTTAATTAACTCTGTCCTTGTAAATCAAAACTTGTTCTTTAACTATATTAGCTAAACAGACAATATTGTTATTAATGAAATAGAGTCGCTTAATAATACATGCAATGCAAAATCAAGTTTTGCACGGAAAGCCGCGAACTTCTTAATTGAAATAGTTCACTTCGAATTCAGATCTTATTTTACGGTTTACTGGGTATTATTTGAATACAAAATAATTACATTATAAGTAAATCTAGAGACACCGTTTTTTAAATTGTAATTCTATGGTTTGTAATATTGGAATAATTTGAAAATATTTTAGAGAACTTTTGTTTGATTTAATCTGTATCGCACATCAAATGGAATCAGCAGAAACTACTTATTTCCAGTCATTTAACAACGTGTCAGCTCCGAGAGCCCCGTTACTATTAGTCGAATGGAACTGTTCGAAACGTCTTGGAAACTCGAGTGCAATTTAAAACAAAGTTCTGAACGGAACGTTACGAGCTTCTTAATTGAAATAGTTCACTTTTTCAAGCTTGAAATTTCTTTTAGAATGTTTTTCAACGCTCTGCGGGTTATCGCCTGGGTGGAAATCTGGAAAGATTTTTGTTAAAACTTGAGTGGCGTTGCAAAAGCTCTTATACTTCCTTTCAAAAACTTAAAAATCATCGTAACAACTTATACATATTATATTACGTGTACAATCTTTATTGTACAGAAATAGTGTTTACACAATATTTTAATACAATAATGTACACCATAGAACAAATCGAAAGTTAATAAAAGTTGTGTGGTCCGCTATTAAAGCAAATTTTGTACGAAATTCAAATTGTAATTTGTCATGAAATAAATAGTGAGTGATACTCCCACCCAAATATAAAAAACGTGTTCGACCACCTTGTTGGTCATGTTGGTTGCAAACACGACTACCGTTCGAGAGGTCCTGGGTTCAAACCCGGGCCGGTCCCTGCTGATTTTTTCTAGGTTAGATTTTATAGTAGTTTCTCGTTGTCTGGATATATGGTCGATGTATGGCAATATACTCACCACCTATTCCATAGTGGGCCGTAAAAGTAATGCTGAAACGTGGGGATGTTCTACACTCCTCTGCCTACCTCTTTGGGAATTGCAAGCGTGAAATTACGTTTACATGTTTTCTGTCTGCAGTAGTGAAAGTTGTGTAACAAACCCACAAAGAAAAAGGAATTGAGTCCTAGTGAACTTAGGAAACTAACGGAATAAAAAAATCAATATACAATTACGTATTTTTAACGCAAACCATGGATGCCGCCCGTTTAAATAATTCTTGAAGTCGGATCGTCTTCTTCATACAACTTTAATGTGCTGTTATTTATGTCCTAGAGCCTGTACCACCGGCTTTATTCTCTGAAATGCCTCGGGAAAGAAAAATGAAACAACTTTTCGCATAAATAAAACTTTTACCTCCAACGCTGTGATGACGCGTAAACATTTCTTACATTACACTTACGGCGGCCATTTTGTTTTTCTATTTCTCACTCAAAATGGCGGACCATTAGGAGGATGTAAGGAAATGAGTTTTAATATTGTTGGGTAAACTTTTTCGATACGTCTTCGCATGCTTCGTCAGAGTGCTTCGCTTCAAGTGCAGGATATTTATTTTAATGCTTTAAGAACGGACATTTCCGGTGGATTACGTCCGTTCACTTCAGCTTATCAACATGTATAAAATGAATAATTTATACTCAACATATCAAAAACTAAATATTTATTATCAGGTCGCCGCTTAATTAATATAAGGATAAAATGATAAGGATATAATCAATCTAAATCTAAAGATATAATGATAACAATAGTTACACTTTATATAAATTCCTAATCATATTTCAGTATCGGAATACTATGGACCCACCCACTAAGATCTGGATTGTATAAGTATTTTACTTAGCATTTATTTTAGTGATTTAGGTCAATAATAATTTGCACCGACTGATTTCTGACTATAAGCATATGAGACTACTGCGATGACCACTATACCAAAGGGTTGTCGGAATAAACAAACATGTTTTTGAAAGCGTAAAGTAAAAGTAAAAAATGTTAATAAGTAAGAAGCGTTGAAAGTTCCAGAGTGACCTCGGGCGACTGTCTAATAAAAGTTTCTTCATTAGAGCGCCGCTGCCAGCCGACTTTTAATTTGGTTTTACTTAATTTTGGCCTAGAAAATTTTCATTTCGTCCAATTCATATATATTTTTTAATTAAAAAAATTAACTCTTTGAAATGCTTGCACGCTTAGAGAAATGCAACAATATAAGAAATATATTTAAGCTACAATACTTGATTAAAAATTAATAGAAATGACTTGATTTGTAGTACTAAATATTAATACTTTTGAAAGAAAAAATGTACCATGCATTACCATTTCATTGCACCAAAATGAGATATGAACAAATACAGTTCGGATCTGAATTTTTTACTATACAAATGGATATGGATGGAATGGATGGAAATGGATCGTAGGACGTCAGTAGATTATAGCAAAATGAATTACGCATTAATTCGTTTAATTTTTTATTTCGGTAAACAAATGTTAAACAATATACATACTAACATACCTTCACGCCAAGTCCCTTGCGGAGTAGGCAGAGAACACAGAATGCCACATATCTCTATTCTTGCCCACCTGTCCTGCTTCTTCCACATTCATCACTCTCTTCATATACGCACGCCGGTTTCGGAGAAAAATATAAAAAATATAAATTATATTAATATACAAGAAATGATTTAATCTAACATTTATCTCGTATACATTATGACATATTCCCTCATATCTCATCAACAGAGCTAAAGTGAGCTAAGTGGATTCGGCAAACTTCGTGCACTCAGAACTCCTAACTTATAATTACTGCTACGGAAATAACTTAAACATCTTACTTATTATGTAGAATATTAATTAACATATTCATAAGTGCTATACTTTGTTTATGGACCGCTAAACTTTTGATATCAACAATAAAAATAAATGCTTGCGGACAATGAATGTCTGTATTATCATCGGTGTATAGGTTTTTAAAGGTAGGATTATTGATGAGAGAACGCAATTAGATATCAATGCAGTAGCCTAAATTATTAATTTCAAGTGTTCGTCTAACTTTTTTCGGTTGTACTCATTTTCTGTATGGGAAATTTTTGTTTTCCACTGTTTCTACCAAACTTTGTCTATATCTGGACCATCGGTCGGGTGGGTTAGCAAACCTGTCTCCTGGACCATAGACCGACCGACCAGATCGATTCCTACTTATCAGATATATTTATGTGATTATCATCATCTTTAGCCTATTGAAGTCCACTGCTGGCCGTAGGTCTCCCCTGAGGATTAATGCCTATAATTCCCCACGTTGGCACACCGCACTGCTTGCACTATTGCCCACAGGCGGTTAGGTCATTTAGCTATGCCTAGGCAGGCCGTGCCATACCGTGATCTGCCATTTGTATGATGAACTGAAGTATATGTTACATGAACGTGTATAAAAAGTATTAAGTATTAATGACTGCCGAACATTGTTTCAAATCCTGGGTCGGATACTACCAAATTTTTCTAATTGAGATTTTCTAGTAGTGGCTCGGAGTCTGGATTTGTGTCCAGTGTTTCGCAATAGGCTCAACTTCTATTCCCTAGTAGAACTATAACGTAACTGGTGAAACGAGGAAGCTTAGTACACTTCTCTGCACTACACTCTCACGTTTTATCACCATACCTATAGGACACAAATAGGGACTCATGCTGTCTGATGTTGATACTTTACCTGACTTTGAAATTGAACTCGGAACCACTTGATCAACTGGTAACAGCGTAAGCTTGCAAGCAATTGACCAACGAGGCAGCCGTGACCAAGAAATAATAAAAAAATTGAAAAGTAGCAAAATTATCCCGACATCCGCAGCCGTTCGAAAGCCGTGTAGGATCGTCAAGATGCGGAATTATTGGGAGCGCACACATCCGACGCAAATGAAGCGCAACACCGTACGAGTATGGAGTGGCGGGTGCGCGCGGATTGCCAATTTCCCACCGACCACCTGCCACTCGCTCACACGCGATTTGATACGTTCCAGCGTTCGTACAAATTACATTTATCCACGATTTTCATATTTATATCTGATCACAGTATACCTACTTCATATTTCTTCTTACATTAATTCTTAATTAGCGATGTGTTGTCCGACAGTTTGCGTAATGTCTATTTTACCCGAACGTGTAGGCGGAGGAGTGTAGATTTTTCCCACGATTCGTCTGTTAAGTTACACGTCTCTCCATAGAATAGGAGGTGTGCCTGTTACCATATACTGATCACTATACCAAACTTCAAACTACTAATAAGAATTTCAAGTTATTAAGCCCATTATTACCTGATCTGAGACCAAACCCAGGAACTCTCGATCAGCAGACGTACTTGCAACCATTCCAGTAAAGAGACAGTCAATCAATTGTAATAATTTTGCATTTTTATGATCCATCAAATACTTTCTCTGCACAATTATCAATCGGCAATATTACAAACTATACATACTAATATGCATTTTTATTGGCTCCACTAAACAATTTTTAAAACAGAGAAAGTAATTCTCAAATTCAATCCTTGAAATAACTTTTTCTTTTGTCAATCTCAAGTTTTTTCTTTATATAGGTACCTATGTCGATTTCCGTCTATTAAAAGTGTTGCTAAGTATAATATATTCGTTCGAAAGGAAAAACTTTTGTTTCACAGCCTTGACATTGACAAGAAGGTTAATTGCGCGAACGTTGCTCAGCAAATACAGAGCCGACAAGTCAGAAGAAAATTAATCGGGATACCCATTGTTTGTTAGTTTTCGTCTTTGATGAAACGTAGCTTTTCTAATGTAAATTTGACTTCCTTTACTAGTCATAGTCTATTTAACTGATAGTCTTGTTTATTATACTAAAGTTGTTGCGCAAGCTCTTCAATAACTCACCAGATCTATGTACCGTTTCTTCAGTACAATCTATCGTCAAATTTCTAGAAATTTCTAGTGAAATCTGATCCAAAATCAACTTTATTATTTTTATATCGTTATACCAAATCCCTTAAGGGAATCAGCAGCGAATAGCACGTGTCAAATATCTCGGACCCTTATAGGCCTTATGTGACTCTTCTATTTTCTAATAGGTACTTTTGGCTTCCCTATCCGCCAATACAAAATCAAAGCTTATCATTTTATGTTGCAAATTTATCTCATTATTTACTTCAATTACAAAGTAACTTCACATGAGACCTTTGTGAAGTGAAAACAATATCTCACCGCCTATTCCATGATGAGACGCATAACGTAATTGGTGAAGCGTCGGAATATATTACACTCCTTTGCCTACCTCTCCGAGAAAATGCAGGCGTGATAATGGTATCAGTAATTCTAAATTGTAACTAAGCCAACATGACATAAGTGAGTAAACAAGCAGGCGTCAGTTCCGGTCGCGTTCGGCACAACTTGGCGTTTAACTGAATTAAAAGCTTCGCTGCCAGTGAAGTTGTCTTACTAACGAATCTACACGAACCGACCTCTTTATTACGTGTGTTGATAGTTGATTAATATCTTTCAAATATTATTGGCATATTTTTATTATTGTATTGATACTATTTACATTCTTAGATATTAAAGAGAATATGATGTTTTGTAGTTGTAACATTCTTAACAACGATCCGATTCATAGGAATCAATTAGTTCCGACTTCTCTTTATTTTTGCTAGACCTTATTTATTTATTACCGTAAATTTTATTAGTTTCTCAACAATACCCATGTGCTCACATTTATTTGCAGTTAATTTATTACCATATATCGTTTCTGGGTATTAGCCATTTAATGATAAAAAATAACGGTTAAGTTCTATACTTTTCTATGTGTGCATTATCGACAAATTTCAATTGAATGTTAACTTGCCTATATGCTATAACTTGCTCATGGTCATAGTTCATTGGTCGATGCGATAGACATTGGGTTGACTTAGATCAAATGATCCAAGTAGTTTAGTAAAGAATCCAAAATAAGTATGTCGTATTAGTTTAATAAATGGAAATGAGTGTGAATTGCTATGAACACGTAATAAAAACCGTCGACTCAAAGCGACAAGCCTATCGCGAAGTTGCTCCACATTCCTCCAAAGCTCCAAGCTGCGATATAAACATCTCGCACGAAAGCTTTTAATCACCGCCATTCTTGCTATCTCTGTTTAAAAGGTTTAATTATTATGTTTCACAGTAAGCAAAAGTACATAACAAAGTTTGTAAGATTTACAATTAAAAACGAGGCCTTATTGCCTTGAGATGCCCTTTTATACATCACATTCATTGTTTTAGAATCTACGTAGTTTCAGTTTTGAATTACCGTTTGCAGCGTGTTTGTAACTCTTTATTACATTTTTATTTGAAGGCTAGGCGGAGAAGGGGCGGAGAAAAAATATATCCACAGATCTTTGACTGGCCCGTTGGCACAGTGGTAGTTGAACCTGACTGTTGCACCGTCGTTGTTATTTTTATAACACAAATATTTATTCGTGTATCGTTACCATAACAAAAGCTCTTTTTGTGATTACTATGTGATGAGATAGCCATGTGTGGAGATGTCCCAAAGAGAATATTAATTTCAAAACAAAGATAGTTCTCTTAAATTGAATAACAATTAAACATCAAACTACAACTTTAGTTCTTCGGCCAACTCTGAAACTGCTTTATAAAGTTGGCCGACAACAGTAGAAACGGAGCTGGTAGTCGCTACTCAGTAGATTTGTCGCGAGCTCCAGGCGATGCCATAATTAAATATTTGAACGAAACGGCCGCGCTCTCTGCGTCATTGTCTCAACTAACAAGTTTCTTACAACTAATTTATATCGCGCCGGACAACTGAAGCCGTTTGCTCGCTAAATGAACATTTGGTTTTGGGTGTCCGAAGACAATGTTGATTTAGATTTTTATATTTAGCTTAAATTTATAAATATATAGTTAATTCTACACTACTATTATTTTTATTGAACTGAATTTTGAAAACCATAGAAGTTGATGTTTGTTAACAACATAGGGATCCGAGCTGATGATGATGATGAGATAAAATTACACCTCTTTTCTCATTTTTAAGAAGTAAAAAAACGTAACTTCACGCCTGTAATTCCCGTTTTTAAGAAGTAGTTTAATTAAAATAATCTAGTCCATCTGCGCACTGCAATAGAGTGATGATGATATATTTTTAAATATCCCTTTAACCGATGAAATTGAACAAGTAAAACAGCACAACCAGTTAATGTAAACAGTTCCACTATATCATTAACGTGATAATAATTAACCTGTATTAGTCTACTGCTTGACATAAGCCTCTCCAATAAGAGCCATGACACTTTGACGTCCACAGCCTTGCGCCGACGTGATCTCGATTACTATCGTTTCATATGTACCTACCTAATATACTACAACTACCTATATTAAAAATGTCACTCAGCATTCCATTATCATACATTGCAAACAAATATATTTTTTAGTGGTATATTAATAGCCAGACTGCCTCGTTGGTCGTGTTGGTGGTAAGTGCGACTGCCGATCGGGAGGTCTTGGGTACCCTTCCCGGGTCGGGCACTATAGAATTTTTCAAATTTAAATTTTCTAGTAGTGGCTGGGAGTCTGTTTTGTATCCGATGCATGGCAATAGGCTCAGCACATATTCCATAGTGGGACGTAAACGTAACGGGTGAAACGTGTGAGTGTACTACACTCTTCTGTCTATATATTCGGGGATAACAGGCGTAATATTACAATGTTACGTATTAATAGCAAGTATATCTATACTAGATACTCAAAAAAGGCCGCAACGAGCAATGATAAGTAAATACGGTGCGGTCATACTTGACTTCTCTCAGAAAGTAAAACCTAAGCGGTTATGACTTGCTTAGTAAAAAAATATCATATTCTATGAAGGAATTCATTTCTGGAATCGCAAATATTGTAACAAACTACTGCTTTATGAAATCCGTACCAAAGACGCCCGTATTTATTCTCCAGCGCTCTCTCCGAGTTACAATGAATTTCCAACTCGCTAAGTAGAATCCGGAAGAGATGCTGCGAATGCAAACATACTGTTGATGATGTATTAAATACGGTTAATAATAATTATTTGTTTAACTTGTGCAATTATGTGAATGTGTTAAGATCTACGTTAATGCGTATTTTGTGAGAAACTGTAAGTTTACTACACTCCTCTGCCTATCTCTTCGAGAATTACATACGTGAAACATAGTTAAAGTATGTCAATTTATATGCAGTTATCAATTAGATCACAATAATGCGATATCGTGCTATCAGCACATACAATAAATCTCTATGAAAACTGACTTCCAAATTATTTTAAATCGCTACTAAATTCTCTTGTACTAATGATAAATATTTAAGAAAATATTTATAATACGAGAGTACTGATGATAAAAATTTCCTTTATAAATATAATATCATACTATGTTAACATCACAATAGTTACCCTTAGTGAACAGAAGTTTTTAAATCTCCGTAGAAACAAGTGTACACGACCGTTTCCTGTTAATAAAGGCCGGAACAGAAGTATTTGTCAAATTTTACTATAGTCTGTTACGTAGATCTAACCGTTGCCTATATGGTGGAACTTTGTAAATTTATATCATTTACCATTTTAACACCATATTATAATTACGAAACTTCAAAGAAATTCGAAATAACCCTTTTTTTCACGATCATAATCAATAATAATTATATTATTTACCAGTTTGATCAAGATAGGTTTCGATATTTCTTAGCAGCTACATGCATCAATTCGTATTTATCTAATCAATTGTATATTTATCTGTTTCGTCGTCTCATGTATCCTTATTTCTACATATTCAAACCTTCCTACCTTTCCTTTTTTATTGTTTTCGTATTCATTTTAGATTCAAATTTGGGAGAATATGCGTGTTTATAATGAAATCCTAAGTACACAAATGTTCGTTTCCAATGGCCTGCTTTATACGTCAACGCTATTATTGCACCAAAAGCGAGGAGCGTTCGATCGACAAAAGCCGATCGGTACCCGCTCAGCCGAATAGCCCGTCCAATAAAAAACAACCTAGTGACGATATTAATTCTCGATTGGTTACTCGTTGAAACGATTCGATATTCAAATTTGAACGTGTTAAAACGTTGTTCGGTTGTCAGAATTTTTTTTCATTTCATTTGAATTTTCGCTTTTCAGCCGCAAACATTTGTAGTGTATCCAAAGCGAAATAGATTGGATTGAAATGAAATGCTTTTGAATGAATCAACACTACACTTCATGTCATCTGAAAGCCAAAATACAATACAAAAGAAACACGTCTATTTCAGTTCATACTACTTACTCTCTTCAAATTGACTCATTTCTTAATAAGAAACTGTCATTACAATCATCTGATTTATTACATGGTTTAATTTATTAATAATAGTATATTTCCTTAATACACTCAGTATATTGCATAAACTAGAATACATAAATACAGGAATTGCTACTTATAAGTAGATATGAATGCAATGATTGTGCTTCCGCAGACGTAACGTAAGCAAAATTTTCTATCAACTATAACATAATTAAAGGTAAGATTTAGTTAGGCGAGTAACATATCACCAGTTAATTTACTTCACTATATCGTATATAGGTACCACCAAAGTCGAAGTTAAACGTTCATAACAAAAGTTCAATTAGGCAAAAATGTTTAATTTATTAAACTTCAGCATAAAATTAATTAATCAAGATAAAATTATGCATACAACAACATCGGACGGTGCAGCTGCTTCGAATTATATTTTATTACAATGTAAGATAGACTGCTTTCTTACGTATAGTTGAAAACGAGCAAGCAGTTGACACAAGCGGCTACTACAGTTAAACCACAATTAAACTTTGAGAAATCAGTACGTGGACTGCAAGTATCTTGACGTAGACAAATATCAACTGCAACAGCTTACATCTGCTACAAAAAGATCGAATGTAGAAATACAGTGCCTGAAAAATGTAATAAATTATTCATACTTTAAACAATACAGAAAACGAACAATAAGAAAAGACATGGTGTAAAATGTAGTTATATATAGTGAGCACAGGTAATAAAAACAAAGGTTGTTATTTTTATTATATTAAAAATCTAAAATCATTACTTACATTTGTTGCACATCTACAATGTAGAATGTTTGAAACAATAACTTCAGTGAAGAAGACGTTTCAGTTGTCCGGCGCGATATAAATGAGTTGTAAGAAACTTGTTAGTTGAGACAATGACGCAGACAGCGCGGCCGTTTCGCTCAAATATTTAATTATGGCGTCGCCTGTAGCTCGCGACAAATCCACTCGCCAGCGGTAGCTCCGTTACAACTGTTGTAGACAAATTTGATATAACCATTTTAGCTTAAGCCAGACTGTTATGTTTAATTGTATTCTGTTGCTTTAAATATATTTATTTATTTCATCTCTTTATGATATCGCTTGTAATCTTTTCAACTAAAAATATACAATATGAACAAATTAGGAAGAGCTGTATTAGTGCTAACTGCAATATATAAATCATAATTTAGAGGTTCTCCTACCGGGAATCAAACCTAACTTTCCTCACGTACTCGGTACGAATTGTTCATTAGTTACATATGATAAAAGCGTGCGTACAGAAGAGTAGGGTTCACGTAACTTTATCCTCCGAAAGGGGTTGACCCTTAGCCCTTTGAGCGGAGTTAAAACACCAATCTAGTTGTTATGCATTTCTCGCCCGCGGCTTTGCAGGCCGCACGTGTAGTGTTTCATAATAGTTTTAGAATATGGAAAGCGATAATAACTGCTTTGTGTGAGCAATAGTGTTTGGGTTTAAAATTAATGCATATACGTACATATTTTCACGCCTAGTCCCTTGCGGGATAGGCAGAGAGCATCAAGTACCAAAACTGCCAAAAATGTCTATTCTTACAGACCTGCCGCGCTAACATATGTATATGCCACTAAATTATGTTACGTATGTATGTTTGTAACAAGTATGAAATATTTGTAATTAAATGCTATTGAGTATTTACAGCTAGTGTGACCGTCTTTTGACATGGGCATCAATTCCATTTCCATCACTTTATTAATTCGGATAGAGAGATCAATAAAAAAAAACACGTAAAAAAGACAAAGTTTAAGCAATTAATTAAACTTTTAATTCACCAACATCATAGTTTCTGGAGACAAGAAGGGTGGGTTGATTGCATTATGAGCGTTAAACATTTAAAAGTATTTTTCATTGTTATCACTATCAGCCTGTTTAAGTCTAATGTTGTTCATAGATCTCCAAATTTTGTTCATAATCCCTTCCATAGCATGCGACTTCTGGCGCCGATTACGCTTGTCGGTGGCCAAGGCATGTAGCTAAGCCGAGGCAAGCCACGCTATATCGCGGTCAGCCAACCTGTGTAAAGACAATATTACATACAAACAAAATTTAGGGCGTGAACAATATAAATTGTAATGAAACTGACAACAAAAATATATAATACTGATTCGTGTTGGTATTTTGGGTATTCCACTACTTTCATCATTTTGCAATTCCTTACTTCTGCACATGCAGGATACTCAATTTTATTTTTTACCAAATGCACTAAAACAAATATATACCTACCCCAAAAAACTTGAGAAAAGACCTTCCTGTCTCCCTCTTTTATTTTTCGGTGCCCTCGTGAGGCAGAAAATAAATGTATTCGAATTTTTCAGTCTCTTTTTGGTTAATTATATGCGAGTTCAAAAAACAACGAAGCATTTTCCTTAAAAGGCTTTTTAATAACTTCATAAAGTTGCATTATAGTACTTGGCGGAGGAAGCCACGCTGCAATGCTTCAATTAATCAATTATCTTGACTACGTCCAGCGTAGATATTGTTAAGCAAACCGGCGCAAAAGACCTTCCCTTCCCTGCGCTTAACGTTAAGAACAGAACTCTTTGGGGTAAAACATAACCAGCTGCAGCTCAAAACAAATTGGACGATTAAAGTGCCGACTTTTGATTGTCTTAACAGGAACGAAGATAAAGTTTTTTATGCCATTACCATGGAAAGGCTTTATACAGCGGGAATATCTTAACATAATTCGATTAGACATTGGCTAATTATTCATGAACAGCAGACCATTGCTATATTTGCACTGGATAATTGAAGATTTTACTGCTCGATGTAGAACATTTCAAATCGTTCATTTCTTATCAGAGAAGTATGTAAAATTAGTAATGTTTGTAATCCTTTTTACGTCTCATTACTGAGCATGGATCTCTCTCGTAACTGGGGATGTCGTGGATCATGCTCCAACATGTTGTTCCAGAACGGATTGACAGAGGCAGAAATAAGTAGCATTCTCATCTGTCCGTCGTTTCTATAAACAGAGTTTAAGGCCATCGATGTGATTCGAAAACTGAAAGGAATAAGGACTGAAAACTGAAGGAGGAAGTGAAGGTTACTTAAGTGGACAGATTGTTTGCGTCTCTGGCGAGAAGTAAACCTATACGTAGCCCTTTTCTCCAAGAGATAACTGATGCTTAAGTCCAAGCCGATTACATTATATATAGTTTGTAACACAAAATGTACAATCTACTTTAATTTTAAAATACCACTAACGCCATCTATTGTATGACATTGACAAGTACGAAATGTAATTTTACTAGTTAAAAATATTATTATATTATTATCATGTAAGTATGCGAGGTAAATTATATTGCATTTTGTAACATTGACAACATACAGATTCCTCAATATACAGAAAATATACACTCAAAACACAGACACGATACTCAAAAAGTATTCAGAAGTAAACAACGTGATAAATGATACCCATTCAAACGTGACGCCTATACACTACAATATAAAAAAGATAAAAAATAATACAGCTAAATATTAAAACGATAAAAGAAAAAAACATTAAATGTATTAAATTATCAAGTACAAATAAATTGTTTGTACAGTCTACAAAGCTTGAACTAATATCAGACATAAAGCACAGAGATGGTATATAATATCGTTACAGTCTCCGATAGAAACAAGATTTCGGGACGGAAATGGAAAAGCCGTTCATTGCTGAGAAAAAGGTTTTCATTTGCAGTACGATTGTCCGTTTAATACGTTTGAAGATGATGAGGATTTGTGATTTAAAGTATTGCTTTTTATCACGTTCTGGAACCTTCCAGTCAGACGTAATACAATTCTGCTTTAAGTTAACATTATTTTTACCTAAAGGCATTTACAAAGGCTTTGTCAAACAAAAACGCAAAAAAAGAAACTAAAATTTTAGCTCTTACTGTGTGAAAACCCAACGCATTCACAATGGACGTCTTTCAGACGTTTAATCTTAATACATAATATATCGATTTATAAATATAAAACGTTTTGATAGTGTTACCCAAATTAAAAAATCCGATATTCATTCGTCAAAACGATAAAAAAAATCGTATTTGACTAGTTTTGTATTTACGTATGTATGGACATATATATTCATGTGTCTAGTGCAATTTTGTTAACAATGGAAAGTTCTGGAACTTTCCATTTGGACAACAACTTTAAATTTTAATGCCAATTTTTTGCTTATAATTTGCAAGTGAAATATTTTTTAGATAGCAGTTGCGCTACGCTGTTTAATTAAGATGTTATGATATATTTGATCTTTTTTTATTATAATTACAGCTATTTGTAATAAAGTAGGTACCTATTATTAATGTCAATTATAAAATAATGTGTTTGCAATATGGTGAAATTGCAAGATTTCTTTTAGTAGTAACCTATTTAATTACCTCCCACTAATTTCTTCTAAAGTTTAAGAGTAACAATTGAATATTTTGTAGGTCTCTAAAATTTAATGTTTAAAAATTATTAATTACATAGAACTAGTTTGATTGTAATATGATAGGAAAAAAATACAAAATAATAGAAATTATGCAATAGCAAACGCAAAAGTTAACAATGACATAAAAACAAGTGAATTCAACTTAGTAAAATACTTAGTAATACTTTTTTTTTTTTTTTCTAATTTAATATTTACCGGTATCTACGATACCGGATGACAAATGACGCCCATCAATAGATGACAATAAAACATTAAACACGTACAGCTCCGCTTAACCCGCGAACGCCACCTCGGGTCATTTAGGCAGATAACGGGCAGATTTATGTAGAGTGATTTTTAACCTTTTACGATAGCTACCGCGCACGTTTGTGATGAACGACACGTTTTGCGACCTAAATTTGTATGTTATACGTCAGTTTTTTATCGCGGCCATTGTGCTTATCTGTTGCGTAATTGTTCAACGCTGTGTGATTGATTGAGAGTGTTTTGTGTTAAATAAAATCCTGTATACGTCTTCGGCGTTTGATGTTTGGGTCATTTTTTGTATCCGTTTTAGATTCTAATACATGCAAGTATTCTTTATATGTATATATAAAAATAATAAATAAGTTCGTTAAAGGTTGTCCGGCATAAATTTTGTTTGATAGATGATAGAACATTATAATGTCAAACGATTTTAGATTAAATTTTATAACGGATCGCCACTGCCAAGTCGATGCTTACCTATTATAATCACACGGATGTTTTTTTTACCACTGATCTATAAAAAATCTAATTCGCCCGTTACGTATTACAGTTTTAATTTCATTTGCCAGCCGTGCAGTGCACTGTATCACTGTAGCGACTATTTGCGACAGTTTTCAATTTTAAATTGGATTAAAAATACAGCGCGAACCTTCCACCACCCGCGTCGCGCTTATAAAAAAACTATTGAGTATTTTTTAACGTGTATTCCGAATGGAGATTTGGGTAAAGGTTTATCAGATTCTGTCGATTTAGGGATTCAAAGATTTAGGGATTTAGAGATTCAAAAGATTTGAAATTTTAAGAAATTATATTGTATATAAATGTAACATCACGCCTGTAATCCCCGAAGAGGTAGACAGAGGAATGCAGAACACTCCTACGTGTCACCGGTTACGTTTACGTCCCACTATGGAATAGGTTGTGAGCCTATTGCCATGCATCGAGCACATATCCAGACACTGAACTACAAATCTAAATTAGAAACTTTTGTAGTGTTCGACTTGGGAATCGAACCCGGGACCTCCCGATCGGCACTTGCAACCAACGCGACCAACGAGGCAGTCAATAATGTATGTATGGCAGAAACGGTAGTACATTAATATAATTGATAGTACATGGAGGATAGTATAGATTATAGGAGACCCTTTCCAATAGTGGAATAATAAAATGATTCTTCATGTAATCTAATATTTTATCTACCTTCGTAATTTATTTTCCGCTTGATTAGCATAGGATGGGCTCAACTTTTTATCTGATGGCCTTATAATGAGTTGTCCCAAGAAATTATTATTAGTCATTATTATTAAAAATGATATTTTTAATATTCAGGGTAAACTATTGTTATTAATTACGACTAAATTATTGTTATTAACAAATACTGTAAGACACCACCATTATTGCTGCACGAACGAGACATTGGCGACAATACATTTCATTGTTCAGCAAATACTAAGGCATACTTTTAATTTAACACGCATTAAATGTAACGACGTAGGGAATTACAAGTATGTAATTTCCAGTTCATGAGTGAGTCATGGGAGGGTCGACAACGGCCGTTGAAGTGCATTGCGTAAGGGCGGGCCCCAGAGACCAATAAATAGGACAAGTTCATATTGCGAACACACGCGCATTTTACGGTTAGAATGAAATTATCAAAGTGATATTACCGTTAATCAACAAACAACAACAACAAACAAACAAAAATCAACCGTACTAATTGAATTAGATATAAGCAAAATACACAGCAATGATTGACACAAAGTTATAAAACTTAGCTTCCCATTGCTGGGCGTGGGCTATCGATTTCAAATACAGCATACAGATTTAGAAGTTAGTCTCCCACTCTCAGAGTATACGAAGAAATTCTATTTTATAAATATGATATTTTATTCCGTAAAATTGAAAGAAAATATTTTGAGGAAACCAACACACCTTACAGTTCTCTATAATATCCTCTAAGGTGTGTTAAATTTTCTAACCCGTATTGGTAGCGTTTGGAAAATTATGGCTTTAAGGAGATTATGGCTCAGAGGAAACTCGTGCCCAGCGGAATAATAAAAGAGTTGATTACCTTATACTCTATGCTATTATGTGGGCTTTTAAAATTTAATATCACTAGCTATAACGCTTTTGCAATTTCAAATTTTCGATATTGTTCGTTTTACCTTATGAATTTTGTAAACTCATCTAGAGTAATATGCTGAAGAAATAAATGATTCTACTTTTCTCATTCCCACACGAGTTAGATGATCCACGTGTTAACAAACTTATGCATTTCGTTGACATTTGTGTTGAATTTGAAATAGTATACAAACAGCGGGTAAGGCTTCACTGCCCCGGGGATTAATTTTAAAACTTTGCATACTCACCAACTCTGTAAACAAAAGAGCCCCATAGCAAAACGCAACGGAATTATATCAAAGTTATTTCCAGCGAACAAACTACATAACATAAAATATTTTATATACACATACGAGTATACATGGATAATATTACAACCATTTATAAAACAAATACTGGAGCTCATAATACGTACTATTCCTGAGTGAAAATTGAAATGCAACAGACGGCTTAGTAGTTAGCTTTACTAACCACTAGGTAAACGGGGCGTTTTTATGCCGTAGTATTCAATATTAAGGATACAGAATGCTCTGGTCTGACCTATTCTATTTCCACTCTGTGCAGGAAGCCAAAAATTCTACTGAATATCAATAACTTTTGACTTCCTAAGGCACTAATCATTAAATTGTAGCAAAATACTACACGTACCGAAAGCTTCAATTATATTTTCCATAAATCTAAAAGAAACAGATAAAAATAAAGGCTGTGGTTACTATTATTATCAGACTTTGAGCAATAAATTTGATGGACACAGATGTCGAGAGAGACCAAGACTCGCCTATTTTAACCAAATAAGTCAAGTACTGACTGTGAGAGTCAGGCGTACATGCACAATGAGAGGTAATATGGAATAAGCACGTCAGGTAAAGTAAGGATAAAGATATTAGGCAAGGATAAAGATATAAAAATATACATTGAAATCACAGTTACTACAAAAACAAATAACAACAAACGCTTTCTCATAAATTACTGTTGCATTTGTCATCATTTTTAATCAGATTAAAATCTCTTCTTCCCCAATCCCATACGACAACATGAAATGTTAAATCTTAACTTTTCCCTTGACAAATTAAATTGAAGACGTCACATCAACCCCGAGAAATACGGAACGGGGGTTTGAAGCGAAATATGTTTAGGATATTTTAATTCAGAGACTCCATACATTTTCGTAAATCGAACGAGTCATCAATTAAATTACAGCGTATAGTACAAAGCGTTACGCTAAACACTCTTAATTTGTCAATGAACACACAAAAATGAACCTTGTCGCTTTATTAGAAGGATTTCAATACTGCATTATTATTTGTTTCTGTGTAACTGGGGAGCGAACATGGTGGTTCCCCCAAAATTCCCTCTGAAGGGTAGAGTCTCTCGGGAGTCGTTTTTGATGCAGCACAGTCTTGCATTTCGAGCGGCTGTTTGTTTTCATATTGGGACAACAATTGGGGTAAGCTTAAAAAATTTCAATGGTAATTGTATACTTGAGATTAGGGTAAGCAATGAATCAAATTGTAGATGGATTGGCGAGAGAGGGCTATTTCGTTTCATGTTTTGAGGACATGAATTGAAACGTATAAATGACCCTATAAAAATATTTTATAAACTAATACGCACGAATAAATTATAATTATAATTTCCGATTCATAATGGATCGGATGTTTATTACACTGCTCTACCTACCTCTTCGGAAAATACATGCGTGATGGAAAGTTTCCTAATAATGAGTTTTCATAGGAACTTTACAATGATATTTATTAAGTTCGTTAAAAAAAATACTTGTTTCTGTTGATATTTTCGAGTCACATTTTTTAAATAAATCTTATGTGTTCATTGTAACTTGTATTTCCTAAATACGTACAATTTCTTAGTACATATTTGACTTTTGTAATCAAAATCTTGAAATCCATCCAATTGACCATGACAGGTCCCTACTGTGTTGTAGAAAAATGGGTACAATGTTAAAACAATCAGGTTTTTAAAGAGAA
>DWTO01000233.1:0-24097 GCA_018244755.1 Jemadia pseudognetus
TGGGTTTATAGGATTTGCACAACATTCAAATGTGTGCGAGCTTCTTTGTTTGTAAGAGTTGAAACGACATTTTCAAACCCTTAATACGTGCTATAAATATTTCTAGGATCACCACACCTACACATACATATGTATTATTCGATGTATCATTCGACATTCATTATCAACATTCACCTGACTGCGATTTTTAACATCGATTTCGAACAAGGTTATGTCCACCTGAGGTACGTAAAAAAGTTTGTATTAAAATAATAATAAAGACAAAAATACTCATAGATATTTGCTATCAATCTCAAACCAGGGTGACATCAGAGAGAGACAAGTTACTGCCGTGACTTCGTATATTTATACACTGTATAAGGTCTAAACGGAAGTGTATGAACCCCGAAATGATACAATTCTTGTGTTAGTGTCTGCCCCACATGCCTCTCAAAGTAGAATACAGGAATTCACACATTGCTACTACACGGAAGGGTTGTTTTGTAACGATCAGTATAATCACTTAAATTTTCAAATTTTTAGTTTTCTCCAACAATATATCATGATATACTGAAACAGGAGTGCTTAAGTTTGGTACGCATACAATACATACCTTAAAACTATTTCTACAATCTTGTAACAATAGTACCTACTACGAAAGGAAGATTCGTTACTCGCCATCACACTTCAATTTTTTGGTTTTCGTGCTCCGTCAAAAACATCATTATTTTCTATGAATGAAGTCTGATGACACGAGTCCCGTGTAGTAAAATACAACAACAGAACGCGTTAAGCAGTCTTAATTATCATCGTGTGCACCCTAAGTCCACTGCTGAACATAACCTGCCCTGAGGGATGTTTGCTCAAAACATCCATAACAACCAATTCTATACAGATGGAATACTACAAACGCATTGTAAAACATTTCATCTCGACTTACCTACACATCTTTCAGATAAGCGTGTGTTAGTGTGAAAATGGAATTAAGGGGGGGAAATGCAAAGGAATCAGCCGGGCGGGGGCCTAAGTGTCCCCGACCGGACACTTTGAACGAATTATGACGGTCATTATTAGAACGTGGACAGAATTAAATTGCCTCCCCAGCGCCCCCCCTCGCCGTAAGTAAGTACACCCGCATAATGATACCTGTCTCGTGCCCTGATACTCGTAAGTGGATCTCTAGTAGATTTCCGTATCTATCTTTTTATTACGTAGAATTAATTCCTGCGCTTCTGTAATTGATTAGATTGGATTTGAACTTTTAATTTTATCCTCACGTATCTGTTGTAGCAGTCGTTTTTGTATTACACAGAGTACTCAGATCGATGTACAGTAAATACTTAAATCACGTCACTCATCACGTGTAAAAATAATCAATATTGAACATAACATATACAAAATGTAAAATGCCTTATCATTTGTATGCCGTTTAATTAACTAAATTCTAATTTACATATAGATATTTGCTGAAATATCTCATCGTATGACTTTGCAGTGATCATTATCTTTTAAGCCTATTTACAGGAAATAGAATATCTTGAGATATAAATTATTTTTTTGTAAGCATAGACGCGAAATTTAACATTGATATCATGAACAAAACCACGTCCTATACCTACTGTTTTTTATTAACTAAAAAAAAGTCATTAAGTATTACAACTAGGCTAATTATAAATAAAAATTAAATCGTCATAATTTAAAAGACAATCTGGCTAGGAATCCAACTTGGAGCGCGCCGACCGCGAAACGCGACAAACCCGCATCGTTGTACTTATTTAATACAATACTTATTTTAACCAGACATTACATGATAATTGCCTCGTTGGTCGTGTTGATTGCGAGTGAGACTGCAAATCCAGAGGTTCTGGGTCTAAATCGCGAGTCGGACACTATTGGATATTTCTAACTTAGATTGTCTAGTAGGTAGCGTTTCGGATTTTGAATTTGTGCCCGATGTATGGCAATACACTGGTGAGTGTATTGCCATACATAGGTGGTGACCTATTCATAGTGGGAATGTATTACATTACCCTGCCTACCGATTCGAAAATTACAGGCGTGATGTTACTATTTTACATGGAAATACGCATGCTCGAAACGAACCAGTGCGGTTTGTGCATAAAATCGGACCATGTTATCGGTTCCTACATTACATCTACATCATTTTATTTCCTGAAGTTTATAATAATATGTAAACTTACATAACATACTCGTATGTGCAATGGAATACTAATTAGTACTACGTACTATAATCAGATACTACATTATCAACAGACATACTTTATCACAGACGATAATCATAATCACGAGAAAGTATGAATCGGTAGAAAAAAAAACAATTAGTTCGTGAAGCGTAAAATCCCAGATCCTAGTAATTACTTGATTTAGATATAGTATGATTGATTAAATCACTCAAAAGCCTATATCAATCATGATTAAAAAGTGATTATGATTGTCACCAAGAAATATGAACGGAATATTTCAGTACCAATAACAGGCAGACTTGTATTCATATAATTACTAAACGTGATATGGAAGGACAAGATTAGATATAGTCCATGTGATGAAATGCAAATTTTTCTTTTTTTATCATGTCTCAAGAGGTAGGCAGAGGAGTGTAGTACACTTCCGCGTATCATCACTTACGTTTCCCGCCAAGGAATAAGTGGTGAACCTATTGCCATACATCAGTCACATATCCAGATATAATGCAGAAAAGGAATTGTAGTAACTTCAGCCTACGTAGTATGTGTAAGTTTTAGTGTTTATACTGTACATTTTATAATAATAGTATTCTTTGTGGTTGATCAAACGAGGACTAAGATAGTCACTACTAACGTGCACGTGGACATGTCCAAGTTTTTCAGTCTGAAACACAAATTGCTTTAATTGCAACTGTATTGTGTTTGTAACTTCATAGAACTAGAGGTAATTTTACCGACTATCCCAGTGTACAAACGTGTTCGTCGATAAACGCTATTTGCAATGCCAGGTTACAGATTGGTGAGAGATTCATCACTGCTACGACCATTGATCCTGTATTTCAACGCTTACTGAAATTCGCGAAACTGCCAAAGGATAAGTCCCGTCCTTGTAAATTGGATAAAAATCTGTTAAATGAACGGTTGCCTCGCGGTAGAAATAAATATGTATATTGATGATACAGCGTCAGAGCTAAAATGCATCCTAATAAGTTCTATTTCATAGAATAACGAATCTATCTATAAGCCTTGAGAGAACAACGACGATTAAATTAAAAAGTCACATCTTCAACACTCCCATGTTTCATCATTAGTGGAACATACTTATATTATGCGCTACGCTACGGCGTACTCATATACGAAAGTGTTCTGCTCCGAATCGTGGTCAAATATTCAAAAACGTGGTCAAAGTTCAAACTTAGCTGCCGCTCCTACCTGGTACGAAATATACGTAAAAAGAAGAGAGGGCCTGTGTATAGTAGTTGACTTATACTTACACCTTATATTCATTGTTTCCGTATTGCATGTTAAAAATTAGTATGTTTATAGCCTAATTTGGAACTGTCCGTGTAACTCATGATGTTGAATTAAAAAAAAGCAAACCGTCGTATGTTACAACAGAATTATTGCTACACCTACAAAATATGTACGCGCTCAAGTAACAACAAGTACTTGAACCAGTAACGTATTCAGTTAACAATTGTGGATTAAACGCAATCGTTTCCCCACACGTCGCGTTGCGATAGCGGGCAAATTTACAAGAACAAAACCAACATTATCAATAGATTAGCCCGCACCGACTCTGATAGCGGCAATGGTAACCTGAAATCGGTAGATTTGCTATAATCTCCACAAACTCGTTGAGCGATAAAGGCGAAACAATGACAGGTACATGTCATAAGCGATTCGATCAACTTTTATAAACGCTTTCGCTGCACACACGCTCTGCTGAATACAAACGTATGTATGTGACAATCGACCGATTGAATTTACAGCCTTAACAACATTTGGATTCGAAAAATTTTAATTTAATGTATTTGTTGTCCTTTATTAAAAAGCTGGTACCATGAATTTAGCAAATAACGAACACAACACCACGCCTGTAATCTCCGAAGAGGTAGGCAGATGAATGTATTACACTCCCACGATTCACCATTTACGTTTGCGTCCTACTATGGAATAGGTGGTGAGCTTATTGCTATGCACCGGGCAAATTTTCAGACTCCGAGCCACAATTAGAAAATCTAAATTAGAAAAATCCAGTAGTGGCCGACCCGAGATTTGAACCCATGACCTCCCGATTGGCAGTCGCTCTACCCACCCGCAACCTTTATTTATGATCCACACACCTATAGACATATATCTGTATACCACTGTAAATTACTTTGATATTATTTAGATTAATAAGAAAAACATTTACCCGCCTCCTCCCATCACTTAAGCCACGCTCATCATGCAATATTGATACAAGACATACATACAGACGGGCCGGCGCATCCCACGTGCGTCGCTATCACAGATCTATTGTAAATATTAGCGGTTGTTTCTAAGGTAAACTATGCTAAGCTATGGGTGTTTGGATGTGGGGTTTTTATGGGGTATCTCTAGATTCGAAATTACACTGAGATTGCGAACTCTAATGGATTGGATTTCGATGGCTAGTATTAAGATTAGACCTCGAATACTAGATTGTCGAAGATCGAAGTTGAGATGAAATTAAGGGGGACAGTGCGATATGAGAGATTATATAGCAGGAGAATAGTAGGGATGTTCTTGTTTTGTTTATGAACTCTTGTTTATGAAATCTCTTAATTTGTTCAGTAGTTCTTGAATAAACTGATTCTGATTGATTGATTCATTTCATTTCGCTGATAATGTAAAAGTTTGAATATCCAAACCACTATTCCCTTTTTTAATATTTCTACATGTTCTTCAATACATACCTACATATCATCACAGGTCCCTTATGGGGTAGGCAGAGAGATAGCTAGATAGGGTAGCTCTCTATGTTCTACAATAATTAATTTAATTTAATTGTTATACAATCTTGTTGTAGAAATTAAGGTCCGATGTTAAATGCGTTTTGATATGATTAAGGGGACATTACAAAGAATTTATCGACGAACAGATCAAGTTCCAGAAGTTCGTGTTACTAAAGTTATGACATCTACATAGATTATTATATTAATTGATTTTTATACAAATTATTTATATTACGTCCCACTGCTGCCCACCGGGTTTCACCCGTAACTGCTGAGAACTTTTGGCGAACTCTACCGCGCTGCTCCATTAATAATTGCCGATAATATGAGTTATTGACGAACTGGTGTTTGAGCCCTCTTCCTTTGACCATTTTTAACAATTGTTATTCAACAAAGTCAATCTGAATCAAGCTTTAGATCACCTCCAAAGCATAGAAGCTATGGACATTAGTCACTTGTAATCACCCACCCTAGTACCTACTGACCGCGAACGGCATTACTTGTTCTACAGATTATTTACAAACTACAAGCGTGTCAAGGCTACAAGCGCTTTCTACATATTAACTATGGTATACAATTTGCAAGTCCTTTATATTTCACCAAACATTAAATATTTTATTTCGTGCCTGAGACAAGGAACTATATACCTGCTTAGTTTAAATTAAAATTTTATGAACTAGATAAAACAGGTAGAGAAGGACGAAATAGTTATTTAAAAATAGTTCTTATGAAATTTCTTTGTACTTCGTTGATCAAAAGTTATTTCAGTCTAAAGGTATTGCTGGAAATCGTATTTGAACATAAAATATCACTTAGGCGCAGAAGAATTATATACTCATTTTATTATCGCATACATAAAGATGCGTGTTATATTTGCCAAGTACAGATATCACAGATATCAAGCATTATATTATGTTGGCATATAATACTCCATTACATTCATCATACTTTTATAGAGGATTAGCAATAATGAAATAACATAAATAAAACAAAAACATCATAACACGGGGGAGAGTGAATGAGGAAACAACAGATCCTCGCTAAATACTCGGGGGCGAGGGACTATTACAATATTTGCTACAATCTCGTTATTTTTAAGTATCTCCAACAGGAGGTGTTCAAAGTGTTATGTAACAGACGAAATCAATGATGCAATGTGTGTAAAGTCATGTGTAAAGTATTTATTTACAAATATATATTTCTTACTTTTTTCTTTTTTTAATTGGCAACATTGGAATGTATGAAATGAGTGATGAATGTAGAAGAGGCATGTCAGGTTTGTCAGTGTATTCAGTATTCGATGCTCTCTGCCTACCCTGTAAAGGACCTGGAGTGATGATAAATAGAAATAACAAAGTTCACTATTCAGGTTTCATTCGGTTTATTAAACTATGTTTTTAAAGACCTCGTAGTGCTTACGTATAGTAAAGTTGTAGATGTTGCACGGGTGATGTGAATGAATACATTTTTTTATTAACATTTCTGTAGAACTAAGAATTCGCTACGTGGACAATTTCGATTTTTATAAGTAGTTAATTACCAGTTGAAGAAATGTTGGAGAATTTTGGAGGAGTTTACTGAATCGAGTTTTTTTATTATATTCGTGTACAATCCACAATATAGCAGTATAAATTAGTCAACTACAAGCCTCAGCGTTCTGTAGAAGTGTGTCCAATGGAGAGACAGTATAATCATGAACTTATGAATATTTCATGACAAAAATAGTTTTTTTCCTAACACATACGAATACCAATCCGTGCGTGGTTACAAAGTTTGAGAACCTCCAAACGCCGACTGCGCAGCGTCATAGCGCGCGACGTGGCGTTGTAAATTATAATGTTTTATGGTTTAATACTGCAGATAAGGCGCAAGGAGCCTATTATTAACCGTGTTAACCGAGCCCGGGGAACGCTGGCTGTAGCGCGTTATGAGGTTGAGAACCACAGGGTGTGTAGAACTCAAGCTTCAATGATATTCGAATGTCAGTACATTAACATTTGGTTTATTTTAGTTCAGCACAGTTTTGTAAAGAATTCTCTTTTTGTTTTGCACACTTTATTATCAGACATTTTTGTTTTATATTCAGAACACATCGGAAAAACTAACACTGAATATAATCACTCAGGAAAGTCAATACACAATCAACTGAAATACTATAATTTCTCAGCACCACGCATCCCACTTACCGCGACGTTACTGACTCCTTCCCTGATTTAACCAACCAGCCAATTCTAAGCGTCTAATTTCGTTTCAATGCGCTTCTTAATGATTATTTATTTAGGGGGTGGAAGTGAGGATTGCTTTTATTGTTTTCAATGACGTTTTGTATTTGACTATTTCAGTATCCAATAGATTTATCGTGCCGTCGTAAGATAACGGTAGTAGTATTTTAAAGCATAATATAAAACATGCATAATATATAATATCGAGACTTAGGTACTCGCACGAACTCCTGATCCCAAACAAGACGAAAAGAGAAATTGATAGTTGATAAATATATTTCTATATATTCAGCACCTAGGCAGGAGAAACTATACACGTCATTAGCCTCGCCTCCCCTAAGGGAGCCCTATTTACCCATCACCGCGCTATGCATGCGAGTTGGGCATCGCAGAGCACGTAAAAACTATACCACCACAAAAAAGCTTAAAATGTACCTAATCACAAATAACCTCAAAACGTATCACCGTTGCAAATTCTTCCAGAAGCTTCCCGGTAAACGTTACTTCACCTGTGACAATTATCGTTGGCAAACTACTCGTAAGTTTAACTTCGCGCTTTCGTTTACACGCAGCCGCAATATATGAGCTATAAACACAAAAACGCCAGCTCCGCGGCAGGCTGATAATGAAATCGTAAATCCGCGCTGGTCGGTGCAACGGTGATATATAAATTGGTCGGCGCGGTTTGGCGCCGGCGTCGGCCGACATTTTTGCGGCGACGCTTCAATCACTGGGGGCAACTGCGACTGCGGACGCTGTTTGAGGAACGCAGCTGCTGCGGTCGTGTGCTGAAGCGGTTTCATGTACTACATATGACCTATCGATATACATATATGTATATAACATAACGTAATTTTACACCTGCAGTCCCCGAAGAGGTAGGCAGAGGAGTGTAGTACACGTCCACGTTTCACCAGTTACGTTCACGTCCCAATGAAGAATAGGTGGTGAAAACATGTGGATATTATGTAACATAACAACAATACAATATACAATGCGACTGTTGATGGACGTAAGTGCCGAGGGAGGCCAAGACTGACCTATCTAGATCAAATAGATAAGGTTTTATCTGATGGGGAGGTTAGAAGTCTCCGAAACTGGCGTGCGTGTATGAAGAGTAACCTTAGTTAGCATTTTAGTTTAAAACAATAAAACGTATATATTATGTTGTGTTTTTCTGCATAAAAATATCAAAACTCTTCCCTGCAGATTGAATATTTTTTTAAAATATAAACCTACCGTAAAAAAAACAGGCAAGGAGGCCACTGTTGCATAAGGTAATGCGCAATGCCAGTCAAGTAGCCTTTGCACTTCCAGCTCTGAGGTGCAGCTCTTGGCTCACACTTCGTAAGCGAGATCATTTGCCACGTGCGCAACAACGCGCTCTCCACGCCGAGCGTCTCAGACACTTCGCCAGAACTGTTCAGCAGTATAATGTGCAGCAGGACCATCGTTAGTTATGCAGTTAAATGAATTCGTGGAGCTATGTTGAGAGCCTCCAACAAGTCATGTTGAGCAGTGCGACAGCACACGGCGAGATGATCTCATCCTGAGTAGACGAGAGTTTGTGCTGATACCACATAATGTAGAGATGAACTAATTGATTATATTTATTATTGTACTAGCTGTGCTCGCGATTTCGTCCGTTATTTTAATGTTACAAACAAATACTCCAATTTTATATATCTGTATGCCTATGTGGGCAGGACGCAGCGCCAAGCATAGATCTCTGATTGTAACACCTCTTTACCTACTGTCCACAATACACCATATTGAATTGAATTGTATACATTGAATAATGTAACTTGATATCATGTAATTAATTTAGATAAATCAACATATTAAGTCGACCTGTGGTATCCGCACAGAGGTGGGCATATTAATAATACAGTATTACATAATATTTAATCTATTAAATTGTATTGTGCTTTATAACAGAAATATAATCGTTCTTTTGTTTTTCTTTTCTTGACTGCTCTATCGAATTGGGGCAGCTGGAACGTTAACTGTGGTGTGAAGTATTAATTGTGTGTTGTATGCATTTGTGGATTGTGGACAATACATAGTTATATCTTCTAGTTTAACTAAATCTTATTTTACGTACATATTTTCTTGCCAGGTCTCTGGCGATGGAGCTGCGAGCACCGAGTATCTAACAAATATCTCTATCCCTACTGACCTGCCTCGCTTTGTCTGCACTCATGACTCTCTTCATACGCGAACGCCGGTTTCAAAGACTTCTGACTCCTCCTCGGCAAGTATCTGGTCTGAATTTTTTTACAGTACAAAAATACATAATACCAAATATATAATTCGTAACGCAAGTTTAAAATTCTTGTTGCAACTTAAATTTAGCGGTTACATATGTATACTTGTTTGGTGAACATTACATTATTAATGTACGAATACTGCTACCAACTACTTACAGCCATCTTTTAATATGTAAAAAAAATTAAGCACAGTGACAGTTGTGATGCGAATATCACGTGCGAAAATATACATGAAGTAATCTTACAAATTAGATTGCGGTTTGAATGTATCATTAGCACTAGGATAAGAAACCTTAGCATAAGGTTACCCGGGACAAAAATTATCTATCTAATGGGATGTCAAGCTTCTTTAAGACTAGATCCGGTCGTCAAATCAGTAATACCCAAACTGTTTTTTGGTACCTTCTATAGAAATAAATTTGGCACTCGCTGCTAAGGTAAGCAGAGCAGTATAATACAGCCACGTTTCGCCACTGAAATTATAAGTCCCATAGAATGGTGGAAGAACCTGTTTCCGCACATCGAGCTCGAATTCAGATTATATGGTACTGCCGATAATTAAAAATTAGAAAAATCAAATCAAATATCATTTATTCAAAATTGGCTCATATCAAACACTTTTTGCACGTCAAATGAAACTACCACCGCTTCGGAAAAAGCTTCGCTATGGAGAAGAAGCGGCGAAAGAAACTCCACAGCTTTCGACCATACGGAAACATATTTGAATATTCATTTGAATTTTGGGAACTGTTTAACGTTCCCAAAATCGAAATCTATTGTTAAAAAATGATAAAAAAATAAAAACAATTGAAAATCGAAATAATAACTGACCAGAATAACAAAAACATCAAAATAACAAACAAAAGTCCTCAAAAAAGTAAACAAAATTCCAAACATTTGAAACAACGAGAAGCTCGTAGCTCAGAAGAACATAATAGAAAGTATATAGTCAACATTGCAATGAAATAATTTCATTCAAGATGCAGATTGCGAGTTGCAGATTGTGTTAAGCTGTGTAACTTGACTGTCAACAAAACTTAGTAACAAGTTGGAACTTAATCGCCAACTAATAGGTACTGTATTAAATGAATCTTTTAACTGTGTACTACACGACCTCAGGAACTTCGCAGTCTATAGACCGTGCAAAAGTAAAACGGAAGGAGTCGAATGAAGAGTTTGCGACGTTTCGAGAAAGGTCTCACATTTCACTAAGTAATTATGAGGCTTCCAAGAACCAAATGAAGTTTTATGCGCCAGTCGGTATATTATTAAATAATTCCTCACAAATATATATTTCTGGATGTTAACGCTGCTTTACGTAAAATGATATTAATTTCAAAAGAAAGTTATTTTGACAACCTTTAATAAATATTCGTCAGTGTGAGAGAAGAGAGTATCAACTGCAATCATCATCATCATTATTATCGTCATTCTATTTCAGTCCACTGTTGGACATAGACCTCTCCTAAGGGGTTATACTCATATTCCCGACGCTGGGCATGCGGGTTGGGTAGCAGAGCACAGCATCTTGCACCACCTATGTTGCTGTCCGTAGGCGCCCAGGGCATTTTGCTGTGCCCTTGCGGGACGCGCCATACTGCAACCTGCCAATTTGAATAGATTATTTCATTCTTGATTTGTTAAATAGCTATGCTTGTGAGTGCAATTTTATGCGGAATGTGCATTTCTGTGAAATGCACGAGTTTTACTTTTGGTTTTGAGTGTAAATATGACTAACGAATAAATTAGCTAATGTAAATAAGTATGTATTTTAAATTCTATACTGCTATAGTGCAGGTTAAGGCGTATGAGTTGCTCAAAATATGAGTATTATTATTACCAAGGAAACTAAGCCATCCGTACCTTTACATTCGTATACGTATATTTATTTCGTGTACATAAGTACATTACATATTGTGTTATTATAATAGAATTTCTGCCAGGCAAAGGAGCACACGACTGTTTTAATCATATTTTTTTTCTGATATGAAAACAGCACAACTGACCCGTACGTACATAAAATAAGTGTGTAACTTTGTGCCACAGTACAGAAAGCTAATAATTCGCCACCGCGCCTCACTGAGGGCCGGATGGACGAACTTGTGAACTTCGCGCGTTATGGACTGTGCGATCGTAAAGTGGAATGGCTGCCCGTGGCTTGGGAGAACCGATCTAAATAACTATGTTGGTACTTCTATTACATACCGATTTAGGTAGTTCAATTAGGTTTCTGCCTTAGACTTTCTCTCTCAGAACACATCTATTATAATTGCACAGTTAGTACTGATCTCCTCCTAGAATAAAGAGAATTAGGCCTGTAGCCTACCACGCTAATGACAGGTTATAGAGAAAGGTTTAGTATATAATTCTCTCACAATATTTTCCCTCACCTGTTGCGATTGTATTGTGATAAGATGTAGCATCCCCGAATTATCATTAATATTACAAAAATCATTAGGATCGCCTTTTTGTCATTCTACGTTTGATTCTATCGCCGGTAGGCTAATGATTACAGTTGTAGTTATGACATTGAGAAAAATTACGCAAAGCAACAAAATCATTCTCTACGATACAATCATTACGACTTGTAACTGTGGTCTGCGAATAGAACTTACGAAGTGGTTTACTTTGCTCGCTACGTACAATAATGGCCTAAGTGAAATGGGTCAACGAACTGTGGGAGAGCTATTCTATATATGTACGAGTATATACGTCATTATGTATGGTACATTATTTTAGGTTCGTCCTGCAATGCAAGATTTGTTCTAATAAAACTTCATTAATAGTTTTCATTTTCTATATAATATCACGGTTCTTAAGACACTCACAAAATTGCTTCTCTTTATCCAGTATCATGCAAGACTGCCTGGCTTATCTTAGTTGCCACTTTAAATTTGTACATTAAACCTATGAAGTTACCATGTAATATATAATTCAATGTTATATTACGTGTAATTCTCCTCAAATATACAATAATTGTTTCAGTTACATGTACGAAAACCAGCTATTAAGTACTATGGCACTACAATAATTTCACTTGGAGTAGACCGAATTAGGAACTCCGAGCTATGAACTGTCCAGTCGTAAAGTGGGATGAACGGTTAACAATTCGGAATAGAGTCGTAGTTTTTCTGTATCATACTTAGCTAACGGTAGTTTGTAGTCGTTTTTGTATCTCGCTTTTTTATTCTTCTACTGTTGACTACGGTCCTTTGGCAAAACGAAAAAACTCAAGGTCAAAGAATAATTTGCCACGCAAGGGAAATGCTGATTAGCAGACTTCATATATACACGTTAGAAAACATTATTGAGAATTGTATGGTACGCCACAGTTTTATCGTCTCATTTTCGTTCATGGTTTCAGCAAGTAGTATATAATCTTAAAACGCAACTTACAATACAATACAAAAACGTAACTTGCAATAATAGTGTGGTCAAAGATACGTGTTCGGATTCAAACCACAAATGTTCCGTGTCTTAAGTTGAAATACAAACCACTTCGTTCTTACTGCTATTAGTGTTGGTAGTATGTGCCATGTATTCGAAGCCCCATAATTTACGTTTACTTTGCCAATACAGCTCAATGGGCTGTAGGGTATATGGGCGAACTTTAGTGAACTGGCACGGGCGGTGCAAGCGTTCTGTTTGTACGTGGACATTATTGGATGGTGAAGTTTTACTATTTATAGATTCAAACATATAATAACAATAATAAATATCTTGGAATATCACACATCTCATTCCTAATTATAATCATCATCATCAGCCTATCTCAGTCCACTGCTGGACATAGGCCTCCTCCAAAATGCCATCGTGCCCTGTCCTCGGCTTAATTAGATTGATTGAGTAGGTATTATTTTATTATATTTCCATCAGCTCTTTTATTTCTCCTAGCAGTTGCTGCTTTTATATCAGCGGCTGCATATGAGGAGCATTTTGTTCTACGCTCTGTGTTGTTTTTGAAAGAATTGGTGTTTAGTGAAATGTAAAGTAGATTTCAGCCAATAATAAGTTACTTTTGAAATAAGTTAACCATATACCATTCTCCTGCTGGTCAAACTGGATTACGAAGTGGTTAAACAAATTTAATCTAACCCAATAAATTTAGCTCCAAAAATGTCAAACGTGGGCTTATGGGTTGATCGCATTGGACAGAGACTGCGGCTTACCTACAGTTTCAAATATTGAAATGGTTCGGGGTAAATTTTATATGTGGTTGAAAATTGTATGTAACTAATATATATAATGAGGATGTAGAGAAAAATGAAGCGCATGTAGCTTTGGTATAGTCGTAGCTTGAAAATTATAGTTAAGTATTGCAATAAATGAATGACATTGTTATTATAGTGGATGCCGTGGCACACATTCAAGATAAGTAGGCAAACTCTACACTTACAACATATATTTATCAACCCACGACCATTTACATAGCAATATCAGTAGGTACAAGTACAATTTAAGTACTCAATATCATGTACCAATAATTTACGTGAACAATGTAACTATCTTATTTGATCACGATTCGCTCACAATAAAACAAGTGTTATACATTTCATAAATTATATTGTAATATTTACTTATATAAAAATATAACAATAACCCGTAAAAAATATGAACAAACGCACAAACTAAAAACACACGATAAGAAATGACAAAATTCTAAAAAAGTTAGTAATATAGCGAAAGGATTTGTTTGAAAATATTGTACCGTTAATATTTGTCCTTAGTTTATAAACCAATTTCCGAATTAGAAGATTACGTGAATAAAGTAAGTAAGTACATAACAGGTACACGAAGACAGTAGTCGTAAAAACAGTTATCAGGAAGTGATAATTAACTTTTTCAATTTTATCCTTCTCACTCTTTGTTGGCTTCAAAAATATATCACAGCTTTTGTAGAGATCAGTGCTTGCCGTGATGGAAGCCCCACTCCTTGTGGTCATGATGACCGCCCTTCTTGCCATGGTCGTGATGACCGTGGTGATGTTCCTCATGACCATGGTGGCCCTTATGTCCTTTATGATCCTCATCATAATGATGCTTATCATGATGGCCGTGTTTGCCATGATGATGCTCATGATGACCTTCATCGTGATGGCCGCCCTTTTTGTGTCCTCCGCCATGCTTCTCATGGTGGCCGTGATGATGCCCGTGCTTATGGTGCTTGCCTTCGTGATGATGGTCATCATAGAAGTGATGATCCTTGTGGAAGTGGTCTTTGTGGTATTTCTTGTGGTAGCCGTCGGTTTTTTCGCCTTTGTCGTGATGCTTGTGGTGGCCATGTTTACCGCCTTTGTGATGGTGACCGTGTTCGTGATGATGACCATGATGATCATGTTCATCCCAGTGTTTCTTGTGGTGACCGCCATGCTCATGATGATGTCCCTCGTGGTGATGTTTTCCATGGTGTCCATGGTCACCTTTATGATGATGATGGTGGCCTTTATGTCCTTTGTGTCCCTTTTCTCCGTGTTCATGGTGATGATGGGCATGATGTTCTTTGCCACCTCCTTCTTCATGGTGGCTAGATTTGCCACTCGCGGCTGCCACTAGGTCCTTTTCATCTTCAGCTAACTCCCTTCCGTACACACTTGCCACGAGGCAAAATAGACCGATTGCTACAATCAACTTCATGTTGATTGCCCGTGGTCTCGATGCTTTGTCGATTGTCGCCAGGTCTTTTATAGTCGATCAGGTTTGTATGAGGAAAGCGTTGGGCAATTTTGCGCGCAACATTTCAGGGACAAGTAAAGCGCTGGACCGTTGCAGGTGTTACAAATTTTCAATTACATCTCTTTGGTACTAATCAATTTAATGAGAAAAGTTATTTACAATTAGATATGAACTCTCACTATCGTAAACGCGGTAGTCTGTATATGCAACATCGATCACAATAGAATACGATTTGAAATCTTTCATTTATTTGTTTAAGTAGAATAAATGTTTACGTATCAACTTTTGTTAGTATACAATATAACTTTGCGATGAATTGTTTTGTTTGTCTCCGCAATACCTCGTAAAGTTTGAAATATAATTTCTTTTATTACAGCCATCAATAACATATCAATCATATTCGTAACCTGATACACATCATATTAATAAGGGGATAATCAAAAATACTCATCGTCTTTTATGTTATGTACATATATAATATTCTTCTTGATATTTATTAACATTTATGTATGTTATTGTTAAATGTTTCGTGAGTGTTCCACATGACGAAACCAGTCGGGCCATCCCGAAAAAACACACGTGAGTCCAGCCTGCTTAATTCTTAATAATTTATGTATGTCATGATTCCTTTTTATATATAAAATAAACGCACGATTATTTTATAGGTATTGTCATTTAAGTTTGAAAAGTGTCATCATAATACTCAGCTATTTAAGTCCACTCTTTAATATTGAACATTAGGTCTAGTAGTGGATCTAAAATCCATTAGGAAAGGCCTTCAGCATCGAGTTTTTCCCATATCCTATGCTGGGCATGAGGGTTCGGGATCGCAGAACACGGCTTCTCGTACTGATTAAGTTGTTGTCCATTGAAACCTTTTTCCGTTGTTCATGAATGCCCTAACCTCCGACCGCACGGCGAAAGCGGTGCCTCTGGAGGCAACGCAGGGGTTGCCCGCGTCATACCACCATTTGCTGGGAAAAAATTGTGCTCTTAAGTTATCTTCAAGTTATTGATTTTAATAAATTCTTAGTCCTACTTAAGCAGTCCAGCCAAACTAGTTTTTCTTTTAATTTATTAACTCTGAACGGTACATTCGCAATCGACAGTTGAAAGTGTGTTGAATACTTTCTTTATCAATGCATCTGTTGGTATCATCTGTAGTAATATTTGTGCGTTATAGAAATACGAAGGCTAGAGTATTACTTTACTTAAAAGTAACTTATAATATAGTATTTAGATGGTTTGGTGGCGAATGTCGCTAAGACCGTTACACCCACATCTGCTTTATAGTAATGACGCTTGTATCATGCTCTGGTATCGAGGGCATAACAGAGTTTCTAAGTAATCTTTATGGATATAAATAATTATAAGCCTCATTTCCGATACTTACATTAAAGTACAAAATTTTAGTTTTAAAAAATAACAATTCATTGTCATTGATATCCTGCGTTGATGACAGATATCGTAGAACGGTTTTAGTTTATAGCATCAAAGGTCCAGAAATCGGTGTCTTCGATTCCTTTTAAGAGACATGATATGTTTTAACTGTAAAACGACTTCGAAAATTATCTGCGTTTTGAGTTTTTCAAAAGTGTACGAAATTTACAAGGACTGTATTGTGATTTAACAATGAAGTTTTAGTTATCTACATTATTCCATTTCGGAAATCGAACTCTGAGTTTTGTAGGTTCACTTGAATGGTTATAATGGTTGTAATTGTAGTTATTAAACAGGTCAATCAATTATTATTGACCTCGATTAGTTTTGATAACAGTATCTTATGCGGACATCGTTCGTCACATTTGTTATTCTACGCTTAAAATATAGCAATAAAATAAATTATCTACATAATGTTCCGTTGTAACAATGATCAGATAAAATCAAATTACACGGTCCTCAATAATAATGAATACAAAACAAGAGCTATTAGTGAGAACAACATAATCAGTAATATTGTACGAATTTCTACAAGTACACAACAGAGACGGCAGATTCTTTACATCCAACATTTTTAACAGATCATTACACTTAAGTAGGTACCACTCAAATAGCTACGCTCATTTCTACTCTTTATAACAGTTCATTCGAAAACCCACACTTGAAGAATATTCAAACGCGTCGAGTTTATTCCACACACATCATTGAATTGACAATGAATATACGTATTGGAAAAATATTTTTTTATGTTGTCGAAGTGAAAAACGAGATACGAGCCATCATGCTCGTGAGGTAGAATGTTAAAATAACAAATATTAAAGTAGCAAAACTTGAATTTAGATAAAACGGTACATTGATATTGATAATTTATAATGATAACTTGATGTAGAAACAAGACGTAAAATGTAAATTTTTGAACTGTGGATAAAAATCATGACCGCAATACACGATACATCGTGGTTAATTAACACATTTATATTGACCCACAGTGTTATAAGATATAGTAATTCTTAAGTAACAATTTTTAAACAATCCCAAAAACTATGTATAATCTTGCATATTGTCAGTCGTAAATATTAGATTATTTTCATATTATACATAGTAGCACTAACAGAATGACTTGAATGTGAACAAACAACTCATTAAATATTAAATAAATAGTTTCCTATAAATATTTCACTAAATATAATTTACGAGATTTGTATGAGACAGAATATTTTAATATAAACAAAATTTGCAATAATATCGTTGTTTCGAATAAGACTTTTGTATTAAACAAATTTAACGGATCCCACAACATCATAAGAGTACTTTACATTACTTTTGACGAGAATTAATACACAAATAAGCGAATATGGCATTCTGAAAGAATTGCTATCATATTTACTTGTATTGTATTATCCATCTGATTACATATTCTATTATAGCAATACATAACAGTAGGAGTTATCAAAGTATCTGCAACTTAACACAGGTTTGCAAGCAATTTACATTTCCATCACAGCGGGGATCTTTTTTCGACAAATTTATTTTCGACCCTCGTGTCACTTGGGACAGAGAAGTTAACACTAAGCGAGCATTATGTAATTTAACTTCACAAATGTTTGGTTGCGAATAAAACAAAAGGAGACGTGAAGAAATTTGAGCAATTTTGCCTGGTTTCATTAAGTTAAGGTAAGTCAATTACTGTTCTTGTTTAATGTATTTTTATATGCTTTGAGATAGGTAATTATGCTCTGGAGCCCATCAACTAAAAAACTGTTGGAGTTCTATCTCATGAAATTCTAAGAATCTATTGTCATTTCAATATTAACGGTGTGTCGATACAGATTATTTTATTGTTATACATTTAATATGATTATTTGAACATTACCTATAGTAAACTAGCATAATACTATTAGTATTTCATTTTGGGGTCATTACCTTGTTTATTTAGTAAAAAAACAGTTTTGACAGTTGATGATGATAAATCATGCTAAAACACGCAGAGTTTCTTGGAGACCGACTTTCTATTATGAACTGTGGTCACTCTAATGATACTTTCTCCTTATTAAACACTATAAGAGCACAGTTACCTGTATGATCCGCTGTGTTGTTAGACGATAACTGTAAAGTTAACTGTAGTGTGGAAAGATACAATGTCAGTGTGTATGCATTAGTATCAGGAGTTCTAGCGTTCTGAACAGTTCCAATTAAGTAAATATTCGTTCGCTGGGTGAATGAAATAAAGCAAACAAATATTTTTCTGTTAGAGATTGGCTGCACTACATCACTGGAGGAATGTTCACTTACTGTGTACACTTATATGAAACGTTTTGTTTACAATTGATGAAAAATTTAGATCACAGAATTTTGTTTATAAAAATAGGATAAACTTACCTTTTATTGGCTTTTATTATTGTTTCGTCAAACCAACTCCCTAAGCATACAGCAGTGGGTGCCAAATATTAAAATTCTTACGGACTTATCGTGCTTCCTCTACATTCATAAACACACGCACATATTTTATTGTGATGAAACATAATTTCCTTATTGAGAGGAGCGTCAGCGAAACAAATACATAATAGTTCAGGATTGTAGTAAAAACATGGAAGAAGAAACAAGAAGTGTTTTGAGATTAATGTTTGTGTAAATTTTACACAACAAACTATAGGAGTGTAAAAAGTGTTCGATTGTTTTTCATAACGCTCAAATATTTCGGTCCGAGTTGCGGTTGCCACCGGATGTGTTACATCATCGTCTTGTTGACTGAGTTTGTTATGGCTAGCTATATTTACTATTTTTTTTGCAATTACCATTGTAATCTCAAGGTCATGCCTAACTAGGCAATGTCGCTATTAGTATTTCCGTAAATACCCTTAGCAACAGTAGACAACATTTTTAGCAACAGTAGACAACATTTTTAGCAACAGTAGACAACATTTTTAGCAACAGCAGACAACATTTTTAGTTAATCACGTTTGTGAATCGGCGGCCGGGTAAAAATAGAATAACTGGTCACACGACACTTCTAAATTAGCGAGGAATGCTTTTGTTATAATTAAATTAATAAACTTCGATAGGATTGCTGGCAACGTTTCCATGACCTCCTAGAGGGAGAAGAGTCCTTTTACAGTTTAATGAATAAATAGAAATCCCGGATAATGTATCTTTTTCTGTTCTGTATTTATTCATAGTTTTTTAAAGTGGAGTTTCTTATATCACGTTAGTTGGCGTAAGTATGTGGGTATTCATATGGCTTATGCCAGTGGGAACCTTAGTGCAGTCATGTCATTTTCAGCGTTACTTCTTTATTCCTAAGCTCCTCTAATGCAATCAACAGAAACTCTGCTATATAGCACTTCTTTAAAGACGACCAAAATATCTAAGCATACAAATAAATATACCTAGTTGAAGTATACGAAATAGAGATAATTATATTTAGTGGTTGTAAAGAAATAACAAATAAATATGCAATTAATGCGATGAAGAAAATGTGGTGCGAACTATACTCAGGCCCGACGATCGTCTACACACACGGCTCAATTTGGGGTACGAACGCTGATTTGTCACGATTTATCTGAGGCCAGAATCCCCTCACTCACGATAAATCATTGGCAAGGATCGTGACATCTTCGAAGGACGTGAGGCTTAATGGTAAATGGCTCTACATACCGAATTGTTATATTATTTTTTCCTGTATCCGTTTCATTTCTATTTCTCTATACAAAAATAACATTAAAGTGTATTGTTTAGTGCGTTAGTCATACTTTGTAGTTTTATTCTTTTAACATACCAAAGTAAGTGTACAGGCGATCTATATAACACTAACTGACGCATTCTATGCATTATCGATTCGGCGGTTTTTATATGAGGGTTTCCGTGGGAACAGGTGGAGCTACCAATACTGGTTGCCATGGTTATATCTTGATTACATCAGCGGGAATTTTTCTCGCAGGTTTCCCGAGTTTGGCGGATTTGTAAAACGATAGTCGCTTTTAGACTAAAATAGTCGAGTATCGAAAACTTGCATATGCTTGTGTACGAAGGGCCTTAGTTTATAAGCAAGACATCGGCGATCAAGTTTATGGTATTTTTGCATTACTGTATAAAAATTTCTTTTTCATGGTGTTCATTACCATTATAAGCTATTTGAAATTTTAATGCGCAAACGAGCTGACACCAGTCACATACCCGTATATACATCATATTCATATGTGGTTTTCAATATACATATGGTAAAAATTGGATCAACCAACCAGTGTTATTCGTATCCGCCGCGAACTATGCCACATGTGTACGAGAATAATCGCCCCGAGGATCCCCTCGTCACCCGGACAGACCCCGGGGGTCTATTGCCCCTCGGTGATTTCCATCCCCCAATGGCGGTGTTGGTGCCGTGGTTGTCACTAGCCGCCTTCGTTGTCGGCTCGGTCGTATATATGCCTTGCCAACCGGGCAACGAATTTATCCACCGACTTCATTCTTAGCTCGCGCTCTATCACGTCGTTTTTAACAGTAATCCGCTCGTACGATAGGATAACCCGAAGGGCCAGACTCTGTTGTGCTCGGAAACGCTTCCGTTACGATTCTCCTACCAACGCGTACCATGCCGGCGACACGTCGGTGAACGGAGATCGGAAGTATGGCTTACACACTTGCAGTTTAGTATGTAGCTACAACTTGGGTATCAATACCGGTTGGAGTATCGCATGTGTGGCGTGCGCTTGGCGGACAGAGTGTTTCACCTGGCTAGCGATCGATTTAGCACCACAATACCTAATTACGGATTGCTAAGCTACCACCTAACCACGAAATTGCAGCGACGGCGTCATGACGAGTTTCTAGCCAAAAAGTGTGGTATCATTTACAGCCAACCTCAGTAGGTCATAAAAGCGGGTCCTTAAAGTACATTCCACCGCTTATCCTTTCGGGGAAATATGGGCGTGAAGTTATGTAATGTAAAAATAAACTGCTATTACAATGTGCCCCTTAAATAAATGTAACTGATTTCAGAATTAAACAAATATAGGTCGGATAATTATATAACATCTGATTTATATTTTTCAAGTAAAATAATCAAGACAAATTATTATAACATTAAATGTTAAATATTTTTAGCAAGGTTTGTTCGGTATTGTACGATAGAAAAACAGTGTACTTCTTATAACTTTTTTAGAAATGAAATAACAATGTCTCTTTCATCTAAAAACTAAAGTCTGCGAAAAGTATAGTCTCTTATAGATATTATTTTTATAAATGTTACACAATTTTTATAATTGTTACGTAACAAAATGTCCGCTCGTCTCGTGTAAAACTACAAAAGCTTGGAAAAAATGTCATTGAAATATATTTAATTTTACTTGTCTCGTGTTCGTGAATACAGGCCTGATGTTATAGAAATAGGATCTGTTTATATGTAGTATTAATTTTGCCATTTAAATTGCTTCGTATTTAGTTCTCTGATTCGTATTTCTCTATGCATTTTTAGAAGCTTTTATTATTATTGTGTATTTGACTTAAATTAGAAAGCTATCATGTTCAACCGTCACATAGTTTCATAGCGTCTCTTTGAAATTTTACCGTAAGTTACATTTTTAATAAATTTAATTTTCCACTAGTTTGAAGCAGTCATGGTTAAAGTGTGCGATTTAGCTTGCAGATATTCGGGGATTTTTATACGAACTAAGTTTAAATTAAATATATACATAATTCGCTTCCGTTTGCCATTCTTTCTCAAAGCGTTCTAAATTGGAACACGCTGGATTTTAGACGTCATGTACATTTAGTGAATGAATAGGGAACTTTCATACACTCCTAGAGTACAATGAAATATAGAACGGAAAAGAGTTGCTTCTCTGTTATTCCTCGACGCGACAGTGAAACTGCGGCCTTGGGGTTTCAATTGTGTCGCGAAGGTCAAACATTGTTCTGTTTGGATTTTATCAAAGTTTCGTTTAAATCTAGATCTATAAATATTTATTTTGTCTGGTATTATTATACAGAATAAATTTTATTTTATCTTACATTGTTAAAGTAAAGAAAATAGAAGAAATACAAAGTGTGTTTGCTTTTTGCGATGTATTATATTCATGAGTTTAATAGCGTACATTTTACGGAGGTAGAATAAGTAATAAACGAAAGTATGACGTCTGTTTCTGATTTGATTTCTTCATGATATGTTGATTATTTTCAAATCTTATATTTGACAGCTATTGAATACTAGCCTTAAATGCTCTGTCAGTACTTACGTCCTGTCACTGACACTCTTAGTCAAACAAAATGGTTTAACAGTTTTACGATAGGTTTTGAAATATAATGCTTTGACCACACTGGCGAAATCTTTGTCTGACTATTGAATATTATTATTACATTTGTATTGCAACATTTGTAATTGTTGTATTTAATTGCAGTATTTTACTTATGTTTATCAACCTGCATTTGGCTAACCTTCCAGATTATGGCTTTACCCCTTGACATTATCAGAGAAGACTCTTGTCCAACAGTCATCATCATCATCATCAGCCTATCTCAGTCCACTGCTGGACATAGGCCTCCCCCAAAGAGCGCCACTGCGCCCTGTCTTCAGCTTGCCGCATCCAGCTTCTGCCTGCAGCCTTTCGCAGATCGTCATCCCACCTGGTCATATGTATGATGCATATCATATCAATATCTATTATAACTACGACGTAGTTTAAATTTTGAAAATTTGTTTGTTATTCTCATCATATTGTTTCAGCGCCTGAAAAGAAGAATCCTTGTGAGCCGTCACCGTGTGGACCCTACAGCACTTGCCGCTTAACATACGACCAAGCTTCTTGTTCGTGCTTGATTGGCTACATTGGAGTACCGCCCTCATGTAGGCCAGAGTGTCTGGTGGATTCTGACTGTACAAGCTTACTGGCGTGCTCCAATCAGAAGTGCATTGATCCGTGCAGTGGATCATGTGGCTTCAACGCTGAATGTAGAGTCCATTATCACAAACCAATATGCGCGTGTCGGAATGGTTTCACTGGCGATCCGTTTACACAATGTAGACCTATTGAAAGTGAGTACGGTTATATTAGGAAGGAAATGCAATTTAAATATTGCCCTAAAAGCTACCACATTTCACTTATTCCTTTATTACAGATGAACCGATTGATAAGAAAGATCCATGTGTTCCCTCACCATGTGGCCCTAACTCAATATGCAAGGTCGCAGGAGAGTCTCCGTCCTGCTCTTGCATCAGTGGCTACACTGGGTCGCCGCCATACTGTCGTCCAGAATGTGTCACGAATAACGACTGCAGTTTTGATAAATCTTGCATCAGCAACAAGTGTTCCGATCCGTGTGTGGGTGCTTGTGGCCTGAATGCGGAATGTCGTGTAATCAGCCACTCACCTCAATGTAGATGTCAAGATGGCTACGAAGGAGACTCGTTCGAACGCTGTTACCCAGTCAAAGGTATAGTTTCATATCATCTAGAATCACATTAATGTAACAAATAATAATTACTAGTGGTCGCCCAGTGGTCGAAATTCGACCATAATAAATATAAATAAAACTTTTCTGTTTGACATTCAACTATG
>DWTO01000234.1:0-24083 GCA_018244755.1 Jemadia pseudognetus
GATGTTGCAATATTTTCTAAATTTGTCATGTCAATAACATTGGGGATATGAGAAACGTATGTCGGATGTTTGGTGCGGCGGCGACGGAGCGTGGTGTGCCCGAGTGGCTGATGTATCACGAAGGCGTCGCGGCGGCCTCGGCGCAACTATTTGCGTGCTTGCGCCGTCCGCGTCGAGCCGTGCGCGCCGTACGCCATTTTAATTGCTCTCTTGAATGTCAGTCACCACATTCCAAACCTAATATAATCGGCGTCACATTTATTAGCCTTGAGAGAAAACTAACACATTGCTTACGTGTTTATCAGATTGTGTTCGCAAATAAGCAGATAACGGTGTGCTGAATATCGATATCGGCAAGAGCAAAGCGATTGCGTCGCGGATAATATTTTCCCCAAGATTTTGAATATTTTTAATAATTGTTTTTATGGAACGTTACTTTTATATCAGCAAATAACTAGGATTGGTTAGATTGCGAAGCAGCAGTCTCAGTGCGCTGGTGGCGGTCGTGGCCGCGGCCCGATCTTGACCCCCTCCACGGTTTCCGCTGTTCCGACGCTGCCGCCATTATGATATCAACGCTCTATTAAACCTTTTGTCCACGCTGCACATCATTTGCATTCGTTCTTTTTAAACACCGTAACTGGTTTCCACTTAATAAAAATGCAAACTGTATAAGAAAGAAATATTTTACCTTAGGTAAATATATTTTCCTATTCACAAGGGGATCTACCTGTTTTTGTTATTGCCATGTTTTATCTTTTTTTTATATTGGTTATCGCGGCTTATCTTTCAAACAATATAAATAAAATACCAAACATGTGAGAAATGCACAACGTTCCGTTGCGTTAAGTTCGTTTATGTCTCATGTTGAATTCCATTGGATGTTTCTTAATTTCAGGGCGAGATGACGAATGAAAATACTCAAGTTATTTTTGGCTATCATAACAGCTAACTTTTGATTCATCTTTTTTAAAAATAAATTCGCATTCCTACAAAACTAGGTTAAACACATTGAAAAGATGTGACGCGGATAATAAGGAGCAGGTATAAATCCAATGAAAAAAAAAATGAGTTGTTGTCGAGGTAATAATAATAGTTTGTAGTAAACACGACGGCCAAGTTTAATATTTGAATAATGATTTACGTTTACTATGAATGTTTACGAGTGTTCCAATTTTTTTTCGACATTATGTTCTTTGTCCCGTTTCGTGGCGACCTTCCAATTTGCAGCAACAGTATTATCTCACCCGTCTTCGGCCGCCCACGTGCACGTCGTTGTTGTCGCGAATGTTCTCAACCTACTTGTACATTTTATATGTCCACTGATCAACGTTAACGGCATCCTATTTTCAATCATTGTCTTTATTGCAATTATACTTACCTTAAACGATTCCCTGCGTTGTTCCAATAATGTTATTCGTTACATGTGAAGTCTATTTAGTTACGAGATATAAATGACATTTAAAGTATTATTTAGGATTTATGTCGTTAATTATTAATTGCCTAAAGTTGGAAATAAATTATAAATTATATTATTGTAAGAATTTTACATAATGTATACATACAAAGTAATTGACTTAACTGTTGAAACTTATTGTTTTACTTTCCTGTTTGTAACAACGCGCTCGAACGTTTATATTCCAGGAAAGGCCCTGCGCTGCTATATTCATCCATAACACATTTCATATGAATATTAGTTACATACTATTATGATTCATAAAGCAATTAGTGAAAATCGTTATATAGTCAGATTCTTTTTTTTAAAGGACAATGTATATAGCATTCGAATGTGGTGTTTCGGTGTTTTGTAAGATAATCGAAATTCGTTGAATAGATCAATCTTGTGTTAGCGGACAATGTATGGATATTTTTAACGAGCTCCTATCTGTGAGGTGTGGTTGTGCGCGTAAATTTACGCGTACGGGCGGGAGCGTGCGGTGCCAGCGGCGCGCGTCTCCCAATATTCTTGTACTCTTGACATTGTGTATTGCTGTTACGAGAGCAGATCTATAGTTCTCATACTCCACGCGTTGCGTCATCGTTTCACTGCGACCTCCACAGAACAGTTCGATGATGGACGTCCGCAGTTTAAACATGTTTCTTGATTACTTCCTCTTCGATGGTATATACAAAATAACTGTAGCAGCTTCATTGATGCAATTTCAAGAAAAAATATTTGTATTTCTGAAATATTTCAGTGCAATAAAATTTGAAATTGATTGTTTTTAATATTCTGAAAATGTCGATTAATATTAGCAGCTGTTGGTATTCAAGTGGCTAGTGGAATCCAGGAAGTTAGCGCGCGTTACGTAAGGGTTGAGCGGGAAAAATCTTCGGGTTCGAGGACGCGCTGTCCAAGGGCGACCGCCATCGATCCGAAGTGCCCGCTGCCCGCTTCCCGCCCCGCGGCGCTCCCACGCGTCACCTTGCAGCCTGTTGAACAAACTAAAACTCCGGAAGCTAATCAACATAATACAGTACTTAGTGGGTGATGCAGAATGATTCAATCAGCTATGAATCATATCTTTAACAATAAACATTTCCAGCTAACACTTTTTATATCACCTAGAACTAGATACGTTATGAATATAAACGGATTGTGCTTAATAGGCTAATGAGGCAGTAACACCTTATTGGCGACGGCGACCTCCCCTTGCTGCAGTGTTAACCTTTCAAGTGTCAAGACGGCCGCTTATTTCCCGAAGGCGGACTCTCACGCGAAAGGCTGTTCGGTTTAGTGACCTTGTTAGCCTCTTACGATTTATTTATTGGACGCGGATCCTATAGTTTTGTTTAACGTGTTTGAGATTCAATTCGGGGTTTGAAATTTCCTGTAGTGGCCTGGTTGTGCGCCCGGTGTATTGCAATAGGCTCACCGCCTATTCTATAGTGGTACATATAACAACGGATTGCACAACGCTCCTCTGCCCACGCTCTTTTGAAATACAGGCGTGATGTTTCGCTGTGATATGTTTGAGATAGTTTAACTAATTTTTGGGTGTAAAGGCTCCAGGCCTTTATAAATTGATTAGTGTTGCAATAGCGCGTAAGCAAGTCAGTAGTGGCGTACCGGGGAATGGTGGACGTAGCGGGTGGCGGTGCCGGTAACGTAATTGCGTCATGCAGATTTCTAACCGCCTTTTTTATTGTGACACACTTAACTGGATCAATGAAATACTCATTAATTACTGTTGCCGATATTCATTTGAATGCGAGCGGTATATTTTTATTATGCGAATGGAGCTAAAGTGAACCACATGACACAAGAATGGATAACACATAGGAGTTACGAAAATTGGATAATATCATTTGCTTCTTGGATAATATCATTCATAATCTGCAAGTAATAATGCAGTCCCGTGAGTTTTTAATGATGAATTGTTTAATGATTGATGAATAATTTACTGACATAATGGAATGTTGTTCTTTTTTTATCAATATTTATCTGTCTATGTTTGACTAAGTACTTACACTAGAATGGGATATATTGTTTTAATACACCTTATGTATAACTTGTATTTCTTAACATAACATTACACCTGTATTTCTCCGAAGCGTTAGGCAGAGAAGTGTAGTACACTCGTTATATCTGCTGATAAAAAAACTGATTGGCATTTAATTGAATTCGCGAAATGGTTTGCGATTCAATTGGCACGGACGGATGATATGTTTGGTATGCTTAAAATAAATGTGTTGTATGTGTGTCGGGATGTGTTAATTAATATAACGACACCATGCGGCCAAGGCCGGCGCGCGCGGCGCCGACGATGAATGGGAGCCTCGTGCGGCGACGCGCGCGGCCGGCGCGTCACTCCACCGGCACCTATTATTAGAACCATCGACGATGCCCGTGACGCTCGCAGCTGCAGCTTCCCGACCACTACCGACGAACTGAGTGTTACTCCACTCGTATACCTACTGAAACGGTAATGCTAGATAACGGTCACGTATGTAATCTAACGCGTCAGAGTTTCGCCAGGAAATGTTTGATCCGCGTCGTTGTCATTCAGCTTGTACGAAAGATTTTTTATGACAGCCTGACTGGCTAATAATATCAGTCCATCTTGTTGTATACTTCTCACACTCTACTCAAATATATTTGAGTATCAATATATCTCAATGTGATCGATCAGTCGGTACAAAACTTTAAATGTAATATATTGCATTTGTTCATGTCCATTTCAACAAAAGTACGTTGACATTCCGAAAACAATCATTAATTTCTATAAAATCAAACGGAAATTTGTAGTGAGCTTAATTTTTATTAATATTGTGTTAATTCTTAGAAATATGCACTGAAACGACTAGTGTAAAATTGTGTTTATATTTTGGCAAAGACATACACACGATTATAATTGTTGATATGTATTATAATTTTATTGACACATGGTTAAATTGTACTCAAATGATAATATTTCTGGCATATTGCACTGGGACTCTACGAATCAAGTAACGACTGCGCTTATTTCGTAACTTATTTGTTATATTTCATTTCAGAGCCGAAAAAAGACAAATTGGAGAATGGCGGTGAAATGATGCGACCTGAACGACCCAACTCCTTAACGGCGGGCAAGCTGCCACGGAGGATATGTTACCCTGGAGACGGTCAGTTGTGGTCATGAGTACTATGGTTTAGTGCAATAACTAATTCTATTTCAATGAGCACCTTTTTACTAACACATTCAAACTTAAAACCTAACGCTTTATACCTCTATTTGAATTAAGCATCTTTAACGTTCTCTTTTTAAATTACCACATTGCTTAGAATAATAATCAGCATAACATTTAAAGATACGAGTACGTTTAAATAGTACCCTCTTAGCTATATTAAAACAATTTCTATTAAAAGTAATGTATTATCATCCTTTTAAAGGTATTATAAATGTTTGCCATTTCATGTTTATGAATTAATAAACGTTTATGATTGAAGGGGAAAATTTTTATTCATGATCAATTGATTTATTAATGTGATGCAGTCATAGATGCGGGCGTCCCGCTGAGGGTCGTTCAATTGCCGCATATGGCCTAATATTGTTTTGACGTTAGTATCAAAAGAAGTTAGGTACTCCGACGTGGCCTGATGCGAATCCGCTTCGGCTGTGTCACCAATTCGTCATTATAACCTAATAACGATTATCCGGTCGTTTGCGAGGACGGTTTTCGAGGTTGTCATTTCTAGAACGAAAGCGATTCAACCAATAAGGAAATTTAGATCCTTTGTCAATATTTAACTGTTATTTGAGTTACATCCGTTTCAATATTGCGTTAAATAATTATATTTAAAGATTATTAATATATAAATTGCGAAATAATTAGAATTTTGGTACAAAACAATATTTTATTTACTATTATCACCGCTTGATGCCGCTTTGCTTATGGCTAAGTACACGATTCCTTAATTTTGGCCGCAGGTAGTGAAGAAACCGTGATCTCAATATTGTATATGGCAATTTCAGTAAGTGGTTACGGTGGCGGCGCAGGCGCGGGCGGGCGGGAGGGCGGCGACGGCGCGGGGGAGCAGCTGATGCTGTCCGAGCTGCCGGAGCCGCCCATCGCGCTGTCAGACATCGGGCCCATCCCGCCGCCGCCCATGTTCAGCTCGCCCAGCCCCACCCGCCACCACCAGCACGCGCTCGCACACCACAATCTGTCCGACTGTAAGCACCGCCCGGCGCTGCTTTGACGTTAAAACGAGACCGTTAATAGAGATTGACAAATATCTTTTACTCGTCCGATGACCAATATGATATTACATGCGGGAAGTTTTAAAAACACACAAATTGTGCCACTGCATTGTGAAAATTTTGAAAACAATTAATTGTCAATCATTATTGATGGTCTCAGGGCTCAGATTAAATTCTACGATGCATTATAATTTGTACTCTCTCCTATCTACTTGTCGTTGTGCCACGATTTTGGAATTGCTTATTATTGATGTGTGGATTGTGCAGCTATTTTGTCAGTTTTAAACTATTAACTTTTACCGGGTATTGTTACGTTACTGCACTGTCTTGCTTTGCAACTAACAATACAATAATATTTAACGCTAACCTAACCAATGTTACATTACCGCCGCGCTGCAGAGGAGGTTGGGCTAAGTCACGTGTTTGTATTATTGTTATTTATTATTCTTATTATTATATAGCTACGTTTATATCTACTTATATATATGTTTACTTTCACTTCGATTGTTCCCCTGTGTCGATGAGGTGGTAATGATAACGCGATAGTAACGGTGTGTGCGCGCGGCAGCCGAGGAGGAGGAGGAGGCGGACGAGGAGGAGGCGGAGGCGGGCGGCGCGGACACGTCGCGCGTGGAGGAGATCCCGCCCAAGGAGCCGCTGTTCAACGCGGTGCCGCTCAAGTCGGCGCTGAAGAAGCGGCCGGCGCCCGCCGCGTCGCCCGCCGCCACGCCGCTGGCCACGCCGCTCGCCACGCCGCTGGCGCCGCGCCAGGACCACCACCACACCAGCTTCAAGTCAGTACTCACTACCTTACTTCATGTTTCTATTACTCGTATTTATATACTTGATCCCCACCCGAGTCGGAATTATAGGGATACCCCCCAGGGGAGGCCCACGTCCAGCTGTGGACGGAAGGCATACTGATAGTACGATGCGTATGTAATTATTATACCTCACTATAATGCCATCTACAGGCTCTTGCCCCTACCAGCCATGTCGTATTGTCGTTTTAACAAAGATAAAACTTAGTACTGAACAATAAATGTCCGTAGGGAAAGAAGTTAGGTGGATGTGCGTCGGCGTAACTGAGCCCGCATGTCCTTAAGAATAAGTTGTATTACGAACGTCTGTTCCTACTGCTCAGTTTAGTGACCGTCAAATAAACATATTTTAGTACAGAACTAAACCTCTTTTCTTTTTTTGGATTTGATTAAATGTTAATCTAGCCTAGGCACAGCTAAATGCCCTGGCCGCCTATGGGCAGCAGCGTAGGCGGTGCGCTCTCCAAGCTGCATGCCTCCTCAGAGGAGGCCTGTGCCTAGCAATTGACTGCAGTACGCTGATGATGATCATGATTATTATTATTAATTAAACAATCAATAATAGGTATTGAAAAACAAAGCTACTATAAAAAAATTTAAAACCCTATCTTTTAATCCTACAATATTGTTAACTGTTCTTAGTTGTGATCTTACAATTAGTTTAATTGTTACATGTATAGGAAACTTAACGTAATAAAACTAATTCATCTAGAATCCCCCATTTTCGAGCAATTTGTAACCTATTATTATTAAATATTAAGAAAATTATAAGATTTTTCAACTCTACAAACTATTATTCCACACTTTATTAAACAACCTAACGCAATCTAAAAATAAGCAACTATTTATGCTAAGTACATATCTCTCATGTTAAACTTGTATTAAAAATGCTCAATTCGTTTGTGACTACACAATTTACATAACAATGTAATTTCTGAAAATAAGACTTGTATACAAACGTGATTATGTCCAATATGGTAATTGGTTTAAGTGAAAATACGCTATTGTTTGCTCATTGTTTGTACAGACAAATCAATATTGTAAGTAAAGCTACTGATGCATAATTTAATAAGGCATAGCGTTGCTGCGTGGGTGAGGTGGTCCACGCCCAGGTATCGCGTGACTTGGAATGTTAAAACACCTGAGTAATGCTTGCTCATACTTTTGAAACATTAAATGTATATTTAAACGTGTCACCGACGGCTGTGATGTTGCCGGTGTGTGGGTATGTTTGTGAAATTGTCCGTTTATTTTCATTCTGCGCTGGCGAGCAGACGGCCGCCACCCAAGCCAAGGATTCGCATATGGTAATAGTCGAACACGTTATGTCAATGTTGTCGAGCCACACCATCCCACCGACCTCCGGACGGTCCGCTTCGCATTCCGACCATGCATCGTGCATCGCACGCTTCCAACATCTCTACCCTTCAATACCTTCTCTCTCTCTCTCTCTCTCGTCTCCCGAACCTCTCCACCACCACAGCCGTCCCCTACTAACACACCACACCTTGTCACGTTCCACACGAGCTACCGTCTCAGCAACTCATTCGCTCAACAACGACACCTTACACTCTTGCAATACACATCGAATCATACAACTTGTTATAACCGCTGTTGTGTTAAGTATAGTCCACACTGTTCATTCGCGTATTTATGTGGTTTTTTTTCGAATGTCTGTCTATAAATTTATATTGTTTTGTGTTGCATGCGCGTGTATTGAATTATTAACTGTATATAAGGATTTATGAAGTAATATTGTGAGACTTGTAAGTTGTAAAGAGTTCATATCGATGGCTATTCGATTGACATGACGTTTCACGTTTGACAGTTAATAACGAGATTAAATTGTTTTTTAATTCGCTTTTTAACATGATTGCATATATGATTATGTACGATAGATTATTGTAAAGTAGTACTTTGTGTGAAAAAGAAATATTCAATGCTTATTAGAATAATCGTTTGTGGATAGTATTTTTTTTGTGTAGTACGGCCTGCGTGAGCGTGACGCAGGCAGAACCGGCGCGTCACGCACGCGCGCCCCTCGCGACAAAACGAAAATACCTCGCACGGTCTAGATACGAACCTGCGCCCGGACCCAAGCTGGGGCCGGGGCCGCAAGCGCGCTGCAACTGACACTAACGATGTACAAAAAACTCGAAAGTGTAACCGCTTGGATTTATCCACAAAAAACTTGTGACCATTATGTCACTTTGATTGCTTTTCCTTGGATAGTGTTCGTCGATTGGACCCACCGTCTGCCTATTTTTCATTTATTTCCATTCATTCTCTTCACTGAGCCTACAAATCTGTGTTACCTTAACTATGTCGCTCTAGTTCCAGTGCGTCTAAAATATTATATTTGTTATTTTACGGGTCTTGTATTTTCTTTTAAATTAGTACATTTATCTCATACTTATACTTTTACAGACAATGAGTACATACGTTTCAATTGAACTACAACAGTACTAAAGTTTGTTTGTTTTTAAACAGACGGTTTCATTTTGTGAGGTCCTAAACAAAATGTTGCAAATTTATATCGAAATATTTCAGTAAATTGAAGTGAAAACTAAGCAATGACACGAAGAACGTCCTTTATACAGCCTACAGAGTATTAGATGTAATATATTAAAATAGGTAATTAATATAAAATATTAAAATTTGGTCTGGCATTGAACGGCAACGTGTGGCGTCCCCAGGGCAGCTTTTGGCGCAGCTGTGGGACTCGATATGAGCTAATAAAGAATTAAAATGAGCTTGTCACGTCGCAGTCTTAGCCGCGTTTTCATAAAATGTAGTTCAAAATAAAACGTTGCGTATTTGTTGAGTTTTTATCGCGTTAGATCTTCTACAAAACTGAACGATAAATATTTTGTGAAATAAACATTCTTATAACGGTTTGCGGTCTCGAGTTAATCTTAGTAACAGTTTTCGTTACGGAAGAATTTCTATTTTTTATTGCAGATTGCAAAACTCACAAAACTGTACAAGAGAATAACTGTTAACGGTGTCCAATTTCCTTCGCAAGTTCTGAACCGATGTTACTTTTATGTTGCGCATACAATTGTGTTTCTAGTGTTGTTCTTATAGCATTAGTAGAATCGATACTGATGCTGCCGGCAGGAGGTATCTTATGTACATGTATTATGGAGTTGTTAGTATCTTTCGTTTTCTGGCAGAGTTTCTATGCTTGTAAAATTGTGGTCTATGTATCTGTGAGCCTGTAAAGAGAATTCACCCGGGGTCCCAGTACCCTGCGGCCTCGCCGTCGTCCGCCCCGGGCGAGCGGAGCGACGGCTCTGAGTGTGATGTCGGGTGCCGCAGCACGCGGCCGGCGCGCGTGGGCAGCGCGCTGGAGAACAAGGAGAACGCGCGGCCGTGGGGCGACGGCGACTACCGCGAGGAGTACGCCAGCGAGTCGGAGCGCGTGGCCGCCAAGCTGGCGCGCAAGGAGAGCCTCAACATCAAGCTGGCGCTGCGCCCCGACCGCCAGGAGCTCATCAACAGGTGCGCCGAACACACCGCACCTTTCACTTTACACTTCCTAATCCTTCAAATAGCTACATATCTTAGATAGCACTCAATGCAAGTGCGTTCTTGAAGTATTTTTAAAGTATACACCACCACACTTCATGAAGTATACGACATGCAAATAGACTAACTACTTACACGCTTTCAATATTCTGAAAGTGCAATGTTAGATTTCGAATGATAAATCGAGGGATTTTAACTTAGTTTCCTATGGTCGTCGTACATACGTACAAAATGAAAAATAAATACATCCTTAGGACTTAACATTGTTTCCAAATTCCTATAGGATCACTCTAAGAATCCTAAAGTGGTTGAAGTTTATGCTCTACTAGATAAATTACATAATATAGATAGATATCTACTTACATGAACAACGAAGTTTTCTTTGTTTTTTCACATCCGGGCAAGAAATCCTAATTCTCATGGAACGAATACTCACACTCTCAAAACAATATCATTTTGGAGATATGTATAAACAGACGGTATACTAATCCGTTCTTAACATAATTTTCAGGTTCAATTTTCTTCTTCACAATAACACGCTATCCATATATAATCATGCAGTATATTTTGCGGCTCAAATCAACTTTAACCACCTAAAGATAAAATCATATTACGCATATTATATTGGCCAACAATGAAATGTATACTTAACAATAACCAAGTTAGTATTCATATTATTTATATTCTTATCTTTTGTCGTGACATAGAACACAATTAGACTTTTTTAAAATACATAAAACGTATTATTATTGAAATGCTATTTTCTTCTATATTATTGTCTTCGTTTCATTTCAGTAAATTACGTATGCCACGTGTCGCGCCCATTTACTACTACCAATTAACATACACGTGGTCTCATAGATCTTATTCATTCATATATGACACTTTAATTAATCCGGTTTCATTGTGGTCTTTATTGGAATATTATTTGATTAATTTTATCTATGTATGTATTTAATATTCATTGTAATTTTGGATAAAGAATAAAATTGTAATGTTGGATGAAAAATTAGAAAATAACTAATACTACGGACCACCGTAATTCATTAGTTCAATTTACCCCGCCATTACTAGGCCTTGGAATTTAGGAGAATGTTAAATTTTATGTAAAGGTATACATTATGAAAATTTGAAACGGGTTTATACAAGAGTTTATATTTGTAAATGATGGGAGGAACGTTGTATTGGCGAATGTTTATAAGTGGCCGTCGTTATGTAAGAGTCGATCGGCAGTTTGTCAAGCCGCCCGCGACGCGCCCGCGCCACGCGTATCGCCGCGGTGTCGCCGGGCCACTACAACGATGCACGCCTGGGAGTGTTATTTTCGTTTGCATACTCGTTCATTGTCAATACTTTATTTTTTCCTATTTCTCGCTGCCCCCACTCTCGGCACTGCCATTGTCGTTTATTACAATTTGTGCTATTGACATTCTGACGAGTTGGTCATAAAAAAATGCTTAGGAGATCCATATTGTAACGACTTATGTGCGCCTGTCTGTTGACGGACCTGTCACTTTAATGACCTTTGTTAATTAATTTAATGTAGCCAGCGCAGCGAGTCTTGGGATTTAGCCAAAATTTTACGTTAATCACACATTATGAACATGTTGCCGACGACGAATATGCTTTGGGAAATTTTATATCTTCGGTCGATCGCTGGCGTTCGAGCGCAAGTGGCGCGGATAGTGTTCCTCGTCAGTGTGCTCGGTCGCCTTAGAGAGAATGTTACGTCAGTGTGACCCGATGATTATAATTTTTAATTTGTAATATTATTGTATTTGGAAGCGATAGTGAAATTCTAAAATATTTTGTGTTTTGGCTTCAGAAATATTCTAGTGGTGCAGAGTGAGCACGAGCGGCAGGAGTCGTGGGAGGCGATCGGCGCGCGGCTCATCCGCCGCCTGTCCATGCGGCCCACCGCCGAGGAGCTCGTCGAGCGGAACATACTGAAAAGTAAGCTGCTCGCAAAACATGAAATTTTAGTGAAAAAAGCACTATTTTTAATCTTGACTCCGGTACGCAGGTCAGTCCCCGGCCGAGGAGAAAAAACAGAAAGAGGAGAAGAAGCGGTACTTGCTGCGTAAGTTGAGCTTCCGACCGACCGTCGACGAACTCAAGGAGAAAAAGATAATACGATTCAGCGATTACATCGAAGTGACGCAGGTATGATATCGTACATAGTATTGGAATGTGAAATTACGATCTACTAGTTCGTACCGCTAAAGTGTCGGCTGTCGCTCATCCGCTGCAGGCGCACGACTACGACCGGCGCGCCGACAAGCCGTGGACGCGCCTCACGCCGCGGGACAAGGCCGCCATCCGCAGGGAACTCAACGAGTTTAAGAGTTCGGAAATGGCGGTGCACGAGGAGAGCAAACACCTCACTAGGTACCTGTCTCTTTACGTGTTGTCCAAATTAACGTTTAGCAGCCAGTAGAGTGCCCCATGACGAGCCGCGACGTGTTTGTGCGCAGGTTCCACCGGCCATGACGCGCGCGCCGCACGCCCGCGCCGCGCCGGGCACGCCACGCCGTACGCCCGCGCCGCACGCCCGCACCGGGCACGCCGCGCCGCACGCCGCGCCGCACGCCGCGCCGCGGGGCGCGAGCAGTGTGTGCGATCTTGTTCACTCTTTAACTATTGTCGTATCGTAGTTGGTCGAGTACAATTTATTATTTGATTATGTAAACCTTATATTTAAGTTCACATATCCTAAGGCATAACCTATACATTCTTTGAATTGACCTTCGCGAAAGGTTAGTGATACTGATTATAGTGGTGAGAATGGGGTTTGAAAAGCTCCGCGAGATTACGTGTTGTTTTCGATTGTGACTTACCCATCTTATAAAGTTTGTAGACTTGTGATTTCTCTTATATTGCTAGCTTTAGCTACGTAGTGATTAAGCTAGAGTCGATTTTTATTGTATTTATTTGTTAAGAATTATTTGCGGTCCCAATCGTACTGGTGTACCGAATTGGCGACAACTTATAATTTGTTCATTGCCATTTGTTACGTTTTCAGCATTGTGTAGAACTTTCATATTATCTCGATGCCCCATACTATGTATGGCTGGGCCGCAGGCTTACCTTATGCATTTCATCTATAGTTACGATATTACATCTGTAGGAAATTTTTAAGGCAATTGTGTTCGTACATCATCATAATATTTGTTCAAATGGTTTTGGGGTTTCGAAATGAAGAAACGCATAATATTTACATGTTAAAAATTTACTCGTTCACATTAAGTTGTAATCCACCGATTGCACAAATTTTCATGGAATTTCATAACTGACATTCTAGATGGCATTATGGCAATGAGATATGCCGTATTTTCTACGTACACTTGACGAACGGCGTTTAGATACTCAATTGTCTGAGCTTTAAATTGAACCAATTGCGTCGTTCGTGAAATAGTTTTTAAAAGAAACACAAGACATGCGAATCGTTACATTAACGATTCGAACGAGATTTGTAGTCGAGATTATTTCCAACAGTATTTTGGTCAATTTCTACTACTGCTAGTTCATGAGGTGCAGTGAGGCAGCCAGTGATCGAAAATTATTAAAGACAGGTTTCTGCGGGGCCGGGGCTGAGGCCACCCGGGTCGGGAAAAGTGGCAATGTAAATCGATGTATATTATGACTGGTCAATGGGGGCGTGTTGGCTGGGGGGAGCTGGGGGTGAGGGGGGATGGGGGTGGGGGGAGGACACGAGCCAGGCGGCGGGAACAAGTTGTTATTCGACATCTCGTCACTCTAGTTTAGAAGTAACATAGATAGTTGAAGTTGAACGAAGCGAAGACGGAAGTCGCGTTGATAACTAACTAATAATGATTACAGCTATAAAGCTGTAACTGTTAAATAAATAAATATACGCCTTTGAGATTATGTACGTCACTGTTTGGTATATATTTATGTTTAATACATTATCATACTAAATGACGAGGACGTCTATTGTATTTACAAACTAACTTGTTAAGATATAGAGCAATAATTATGCTGAATTGATTTGTTTGAGTTTTATTGTGTTTGATAAGTGTGTGGCGAGTGCGAGGGAGGTTCTATAAAATACCTGGCAATACATTATTTGAGTAAGTCATATTACGTAGAATCGGTTCGATATACCTTGTAGCGTTTTATAAAAAATAAAGAAAAAACCATGTAAGTAGCAGTGCCATTCGACACGTCTATGTAATTTTATTATTATAAAGAAACTGACGGACACTTTTTTAAGTAGTTTGCGAGCGAGGTCAATGCGTAACACCAGCGTAATGGTGTGTTTGTTTGACCGTTTTATGTTTAATCCATAGTACGTTTGTTTACCGAGCAACAAGTATACCTTAACGAATAGTGCGTCTAGGTGCAAAGTAATAACGATAATAATTATTATTATCAAGATACAGTTTGCAATAAACGAAAGCTAATGTTAACGGAACGATGGTAACTCCTCAAGACCATTCCATTGTATAAGTATAGTGGAAGCCAAAATGACGACTTATTTTTCTAAAAGATTTTTTGTTAGAATTGCAATTTAAAATGTATAGATAAAATGTAGATGTTTGTCGATATTATAATATTTAAGACATTCAGATTTCCAAAGATATAAGGCTCAACTAAATTCTTTTAGCTAGCTTACTTATTGCCATTGTTGAGATGTGTATGTATATTGCGAATCTGACCGACTTTGTTTATTTATTTCAATTGATTAAAAAAATAATACGAGTGCGACCCTTTTAACTGACATCACATAGTGTGTACATACTAATTACCATAAAATGTGATAAGACTTCTTTGTGTTGTAGTATTTTTTAACGTAAGTACATATTATATAACTTTGTTTCGTGTAGGTTTCGTCAAGTGTTTACGATGCTAAATGGTGCTATCAGTTAGCATTAGCATTACTACGATTTTTGTCACTTTTTCTCAGTAAATATAATATTTTTCTAAGAACTGCCCAGTTCACAATGTAACGTTTTGCTGTGTATTATTTGTTAACGTGTCCTGTCCACGTGATAGTTATTAATAAGCGAAGAAATTAAATTTGAAATTTGGTTTACATTGTGATACAAATTTTATGTCAAAAAAAGGATTAATTTTTATACAATAAACTAGTAAATGGCTTAGTTCTGTCGATAAACGTTATGCTTATCAAATATGTATATAATTTTATTATGATATAAATTGTGGAATCTCTTATTTCCATTTATGTCGCTCGTTTGTATTGTGCTCCTAGGACCGAAATTGCTATCTTCAGTACTCTGTTTACTGTTGCTTTTATTTTTAAACGTCGTGTAAATTATTAATGATATGTTGTAATAAGTATATAATGATAGCCATAAAATTATTTGTTTTATATAACATAGGTTTGTAAATACTATGATTATACATTAAGTTTTATACTTTATTGTTTTTGTTTTATCTCCTTCCTTCCTGTTCCTTGAATGAATTACAAGTTGAAAATCATTAAATAAAAAAGTGATGAAAGTTCTATAACATGGCCGCGAATCGAATCCTCGGTTAAAAGTCAACACTGAATAGGGCCGGTAGTAGTACTAAAGTACCTAATTGATGAATCTTTGACCCGTAACGCCGGGCTTCCGAAGACTTTCGATGGCGCGCAACTTATGGTCGTGCGAGTGGCCCAAGAGAAAGTTAACTGTAGTCCGAGCCCGTTACCGCGCGGCGGCGCTCCCGGCGCCCGCCGCGCGGCGCGGCGCCACTCCGCGGCCCGCGCGCGCCCTCGCCGCACGACTGCAGGACGATCGCGCTGCACGTTCTAGTACGCGGACACAATGTTTACACTCCATCTAATGATCAGGCAAGAGGATAACAGAAAGCGATAGTGATTCGTAAAGTGCATTGACAATCCGGTGACCGGTGGACGTTGAATCGCGCTTATTAATAAAAAGCTTAGGAGGGCTAGTGTGAAGTGCAACGGCCGTTACGAGGGGTAGCGATGACGTTTTCTGGAAGCATGAAGGAGAGTAAACCGCGCAACGTAAAGGAGTCCTGGGAGTCAGAGGTGAGACAAACGAAGCCATTGCGGCTCTCCGTGTGATCTTAATTAATTTATCTAGCACGCGTCTGATTCATTGCTAATGTTGAATGGAGCCAACTTATTAAATTGCTTGTCACTGAAATATCTGAATAGTATTAACATATTTTTATTGCTTAAACAGTTAAATAAATCTATGAACAGTTAAGTCCGGAAACTTAGTGCGTAAAGTTAGGTAAAAAGTAATTTGCTCCTAGTTGATTGAAAACTACATTTTTCTAAATGACTTAAATGAGTCGTGAAATTATTTTGAACGAAATTTAATTTTCAAAGAAATCAATTTATAACTTCGTATTTTCGAGTTGCATTGTAATTAATATAAAGTAGCAATTATATTGGACGCAAGAGTTAATAACATAAAAACCTAAACTTAGATAGTATTTCTATAGTTTTTGCCCAAGAATCTCCTTTGACGGAAGTAAATTTTAATGGATGTTGTTTTGGAAAATAGTTCAAAACTTTTACTTCCTACTAGAAGGGTCCGCTACTAACACCTCGATTACTTGAGCGCGAATAAATTAACGAATACCGGATTTTCTATATTTAAATATATCTTATAAAAACTCATGCAGCATTTTATTTATTTGTGCTTTGTTGTAACACCTAAAGTCTAGGTAGGTTGTACAAAAGCTAAACAATGTTTAGTGGTAATCTCTACAGTCAACCCTTGGTGACGGAGAGATACTGGCTGTAGTCTGGAACAACATTGTTACGGTAAGCCGTAAATGTTTTTAAAAATGTTTATGGTATTTGCATATAGTATACTTAACTATATGAAAGTAAATATTACTTGAACAATGAAGAATCATTGTAATTAATCCAGACTTGAGTACCACATTTCAAAAGTAACATGTACTAGTAAAACACTAGGTTTATGATATATTTGTTCGCATTCGCACTTTCACTTCTTTTTATTGAAATTAATATTAATAGTGCTTTATAAGGACAATATTTCATATTATGTAAGTACCTAGTTCTAACTTATACAATAACTGAAAGACCAATGGTAAAGTTTTTATCATTAATTAGATTAGAAGTATATCATTATTATATTTTTGATAAACACAATAACGGTGTAGGTAACAAACTGAAAACAGGTGCGACTTCATAAACAAGCAAAATCGTCTTGCAACTTGCAGGCTTATATCCAACGATAACTTAGTATAGTATACTTATAGTACCTACTTACATTTTTTTGAATACCTTATTGGTTACCATCGAGTTTTACTACATATTGAGTTACACTATGTAGTATCATAATTTTATTATTTGTACATGCCTTTAATAATACTTACATGTATGTACGAACTGTGTACCTACAGAACAGATTACTCAACGAAGAAAGTATAATATCGTATCGTATGTAATCTGCTGGCACTGACATCTAGTACAAATTTCTTAATGGTTCTTATGCATCAGGTTCCATGAAAAAGACAAAATTGGTTCAGATCATATGCGATATATTTCGTCAGTTGCGGTCAATTATATAATTCTTTACGTAACATCACGCCTGTAATCCCCAAGAGGTAGACAGAGAAATGTAGTACACTCCTATAATATAAATCTTAGAAAATTATTATTGATCACAAAATCAGAGTCTCAGCAGTTTATGAAAGCAGCAGAAATGTTGAACAGTCTTAATGATGCATCTGAATGTATCGAGTTCGCCATGAACATGGACCAGACAAAAGTCATGTTCAATAGTCACATGATGGCAAGCCTGATTGCGGTCGATGGATCGGCGATTGAATTTGTTCGGGAGTACGCGTATTCGGGACAGACGATGAAGCTCAGTAAAAACAACGAAATAAATAGACATTCAGTTGGGCTAGGCAGCATTTGGAAAGTTTCGTCAAATTTTTTCATTGCCTATAACACAGTACCCTAAGACCAAATCTTCGACCAGTGCGTCCGGTTAGTTATGTACATACACTACAGAAAGCTCATCGTGCGTGCGTGCGTGCTCATCGTTTCTCTGTGGAATAAAATCCGAAATGAAGATATTCGCCAGAGAAACAGAGTAACCGACTTAGCACAAAGGATTAGCACGTTGAAGAGACAGTGGGTTGGTCACTCAATGTCGCAGGAACGATAGCCGTTGCAGCAGACGAGTTAGGCAGACGTACTGTGGGGCGCTTCTCCGACCCGTTGGAACGACGATCTTAAGAAGGTGAATAGTTTGATGGGATCTGCAGAGGACCGAGCGTTGTAGCAATTTAAATTAATCTTAAAGTGTTCTTAGTTGCGGGAACCGGCTTTTAACCAGTAATAAGATCTTAATAAGTAACAGTCCAATAGTCAGCCATACACAAACTATTATGTATAGACCTTTAACTTTGTATGTTTCGCTCCATTTTACTCAATTATCTCTATATAGTTGCTTGCAATCTGAATTTGTGTACGGAGCATGGCAATAGGCTCACCTACCATTCCAAGGGAGGTATAGTAGAACTTGCGAACAGTGGGAGTACTCATTCCTCTGCCTACATCTTTTAGGAAATACAGTCGTAACGTCATGTTATTTTAAAAATAATAGATGAAACCGAAAAATTGCCTATTTAAAATGTTCTTATTAAACTTATATGAATAAGCGTGAATGTCTCGACATTATAATAAATTCATAGCGTCTGTTCGTGTCGTGTCAATCAAAATACAAGTTTTGTTACATTAAATCTACGGAACGACATACCAGTTATAATTTGAGCAGGAAGTTGATTACACAATGACACGAAGCAAAATTATATGTATCAAATTTTAATATGTACTTTTACTAATTTTATAACATCAACAGACGTTGAAGGGGGCAACATGCTATTATTTTTAACACTAAGTGAAAATTGAACATTTAACAATTGTTTATTAGTAATTAACGACCTAAATAGCCTTTTGCCATGTAGTGAGCATATGAATGTATTTTTTTATACCGGATCGATAAAAATATCAATTGATATTTTGCAAACTATGAACAGACATTTGTGTAAGAAACTGACTTTTAAAGATTTACATGGATATGTAGAGTTAGATAAACGAAATACGGAACTTAAAGCTTCTTATCCTCGAAGAGGTAGGGAGAGGGGTGTAACAAAAGTATTTTATGTTTGTTAACTATATAAAGTATCCAACGAGCTGATGAATGAATGTTATTAATATATGTACTTTCTCGTTAGCAAGCATACCAATTAATTATGTATATACATATACATTGTGTATAAGTGATCGAAAGTAATGTCGTTACATCACTTTTCGATCCCCCTCTTATACTGGTCATGTTCATATAAATATTTGGTGATTGTTAATAAAACCAAAAATAAATGTTGCTTATTTATACTTTTTCTGTTTAATGTTATGACAGCTGTTGTGGTTTCGGCACTCTTGCCTTAATTTTTTACTTGTTTCAAATTGACATGTTTTCTAAATTATGTATAGGTACGGATGTAAAAATACATTAAAAAATATTTTGTATACGCGTAGTTACTTGTGGTTAAGATTGACTCTACGTTTAGAGATTGATGACGAAATAATTCTGTGCAACCGGTTGAATCTTGAGATCTGATAGGTATAAAACACTTGTCACAAAATTTTACTTTTTGTCGAATCGGTAAAGTACTTAGCGAGATTGGAAGTGTGTCAGTAGATGGTAACGGCAACGCAGGCGAGTGATGCGCGATCCGGGTCGCCGCCACTTCGCTGCCTACATCGGTGTCGACCATCTCACTGGTCACACGCTTACAAATTTACCTACTTCAAGTAAATAAGAACGATATGGTACGGTTCTTTTGTTAAGGTTTTTTCGGTCGGGTATTAATGTCCATACAGTTTTATCGAACACTAATAAGAATTTGTTTATAAGATAAGATGTTATAAAAATAAGAATGTGTTTAATATGAATTTAATGAATATGAATTTATGAACATGAATGAGTATATAATGAACAGGAATAAGAATATGATGGTCAAGAATAAAAAATTTATTGTAATGAATAAGAAGAATTCAATGAACATGAATAAGAATTTATGGAACATGAACAAGAATTTGAATCAGAATATAATAAACACGAGTAATAATTTAACGAAAATTAATAAGAACTTAAGGAATATCAGTAAGAATTTAATGAACGTGAATCTTAATTATTAATTTATATATAAATTATGTACTGAACGTTACCTATGTATTACTTTACACTTTTATGTAAAATAGTCACTATACTGACTTTATTCATATAATGTTATACAACGGTGGGTAAATATTCATCATCTTCTCTATTTATTCCCTTCTTATCCTTTTTTTAAACTTTTACTGTTGTACACGGGTCTCCCCTCAGAATGAGAAGTGTTAAAGCCACTATCTGCCACACTGGCGAAGAGCGGGTTGGTATACTTCATACGTTGGCATATTAGGGTTAATTACGGAGAGTTTTAGGATGAGCAGGTATCCTCACGATGCGTACCTTCTTTGTTACAATTTATTAGGTAAATAATTTTCAAGGGATCGACATCTCCCTACAATTCTTTTTACTTTAATACCGAACTTTATATTTAGAACAAAAAAATAATACGTATTTATTACTGATAAAACTAATGAGTGAACAAATAAGCAACGTGAATGAAGCCGTAAGGTATGATACCCTCGTACCCATTAAATTGTAGGTAGGCACAAAATTAGTTAACAAGTCTAGACTTTAGACCATTAGCTATTTCTTTAAACTAAAAGCAATATAGTCAGGAGACTCGTACGACTAGTACTTAATGGGTACACGGCTTACCTAGCTACCTACTTACCTAGCGGCTAGTATTTCAAAATAGTTGGCCAAGAACCACAACTGATATCCAATTACATTCGGTACCCTGCATAGAAACGTAAGCCCGCTGAAACAGACCAAAGTATTTGTGTGCATGAAACACAATATTCTAATGTATTATTCTGCGCCTTATAATGTTTGATGCTAGTGTATGTTTTTATAACCTACATATAATGTCTTAATTCTAGAAGTATTTTTTTACTTATTTTTATACGAAAAGTGTCTAAATTATATGTAGTAGTATTAATTAATATTAACTTTTACATGTATCTTTTAATGTGGATAGTGTATAAAATGAAAGTTTCGCATTTCTAAGCATCATTATTTTTAAAAACAGACGCGTGTCATTGACCTTCATTTTAAAATTACATTGAAATGTACCGTAGACAATACCGCCAAAAGAAAAGCGTCTAGTGACATTCCAAAAGAAAAAAATATTTGAATTGATATATATATATACATATCAATAATGCGCACCTACTCGGGTATATAATAAAGCCTAATAGAGACTATATCCTTATCGAGATATCCTTATAAATATTAACACATCACGATGACGTGAGCGGACCGGTTGACAACATCTTATCGACCAACTTTCACGTCGGCTGCGCTGCCGCCTTCCAGATTTTAATTGTCGGTAGCTTTCATTGCCGGTAGACAACTCTATAGCGGCCCATTGTAACGAGCAGAGCGGACACGTGTAAATGTCAATGACATTATCACTTACCTAGTAGGTTTATAGACGCTAAACCGCATATCACAAACGCCAAATTGCTCCTCTTGCAGTTTCCTACTTGAAATTTTTTGGAGACTGTGCGAAGAAGCGTCACATTTTAATTCTCCCGCCTCTATTCTACCGAATTTCTAGACATGAGGTATCGTAGGCTACCGTCCAACTTTCGAACAGAACGAAGCGTTTCGCTAAATCTTTTCTGCTGTAGACTATCGCTTACAAAAATCGGAACTCCTTGTCTTGATGTTTATTTTTACCGATTCGTATAACATGGAATTTTTTAAGATAACAGCGAATACGTACTTTCTAGGCAAGCGTCCTACATCCTAATCTACATCTTGGTTACGATTAGGTGGGATATAAAAAAAGGTTAGTTAGGTTTAATAATTCAATGTATAGAAATGAAAAAAATTGTTAGTCTCAGGCTTATAATCAAAACAATTTTGCATGTAGAGACTCGTACCTACCAAGGTAGGTACAAATGCTTGCGTTAGAATTGTACTATGACACTGCTCATTTATGCACACTTCGAATTAAAGGCTCCAAGTCAAAGGGTACTGAAGCTTCAATTGGACACGCAGCTTGGGGTACCTATACAAAATTAGTGCTTTTTTAACATTAAATGTAATTTCTTAAAGTAAAGAAAAATATCAAGAGAAAAGTTACATACAGACTGGAAAGGTACAGAGATTCGTGTCCATCGGCGGAACAATAAAGCGTGGATAGCAGTGTTATCTTTTTTACAATAGCACTTAGTAATACCATCAATTGATCTATCTGTTACGGTACGCTACGCTATTACGGTACGGTATCATTCCCTATGATCTATCTATTATTCAGACATACTTCTTATTTGGATTACATGTGTAAGTATGCGTCATTATAGTACGTCTTGAGACTTATGTAATTGTTTATAATATTCCTTAATTACATATAATCGAATTCAAAATCTATCTAGCCATCGATGATCTAAACTTCCCTAGTATTTTGTTTTTTTTAAATATATGGTAGGTTTCGAAAGATAAATAATTTGAGAGTAATGTTGAAATATAACGTAAATTCTCTAGGCGCCTTTCACTAAGGGTCAAAGCAATGCTTTGATACCGGAAGTGATGATGAAATTGTAACGGACGTGCTGTTACGCTTAAATTAATGTAATCCGTTTATGTGTTAAAACCACTCACATATATCAGATATTTTGTTTCTGACCGCAAATTTCTCAATATAAAAAATTTACAGAGTTCTCGTAAATTTAAACAATTCATTACCAAATGCTTAAAATTCTTAAGAAAGAAATCGGTGGCCATTTTAGAATTTTAGGAATAACGGGACCAAAGAAAAGGCGGTCATGACAGTTTTTGATTTGGATGGTAATTTATTTGGTGGGCAATGAAAAAGTTTGATAAAATAGACAAACTGAAAAGTACAATTAAAAAATTTCTAAGGAGCTTTCGAGGTTAAATCAAGAAAATCCAACGTGTGAACTCTGTGTGAATGTGTACTGTACACAAGAGACTCAGAATGTTCATATTGCGTTGCGTATACGTATGTCGAGGCCAGTTCTTAGAATTCATCACATCATGATATTTACTAATATTTTATGAAATAAGAATTATACCTATATAATTTAGAGTCTAAATTCTAAATTTTAAATGTCTAAATTTTAGACATTTGAATATAAAAACGGAAAATAACATCAAAACGAAATAAGACAAAAACTTAATTTTTTTTAGAGTCTGCCTTCCGTAGTCACTGATTGCTTACGTAGCGTGTCGAATTAGCAGCGTTAGAGACGAAATTTATATTGAGCGTGTTTTTATGTTTCGAAATCCATAATTGTTTACTTAAATAATAGAATCCACAGTACGTAAAACACGGCGACTAGGTGTGCAAAGTTACATATGTTGTGAGGACATGGGTAAGTCATAATAATTATGATCATCCGCCTTTTTTTGTTCACTGCTGGACATACCTATTTCTCACCACTCTTACCAACATCCAGTAGTGAGTCCGTTTAATTAATAGCAACTATTATTATTGTTTAGTTATTTCAGTTAAAGGACATGTCTCTTTATTTAATACATTCTTGGTTATTATGCGCAAATTCGTTCAATTAAAAATTCAAATATTCCGTTTATAGAATTTCATCCTTTATTGGTATGATTTCACATATAGACAATGTGAGACTAAAACCGTAAGAAAAAATTATAACGGAAGTGCTATAGTGTCGGCGACCAATAGGAGAACGCATCTCTATGCGTTGATTTTTTTTGCTATGCTATGCTCTATGCGTTGCATTGATTTTGAATGCTTTGCTTTGTATAGAGAAATCGCATGTTACGTAATTTGATTTTTTTATAATATGGAAGTAGCAGACGAGCATGCAGTCCACCTGATGCTAAGTGGATACTGCCGCCCATGGACATTTGTGATCAACCCCAGATAAGATTAGGCTCCTATC
>DWTO01000235.1:0-24018 GCA_018244755.1 Jemadia pseudognetus
ATACATATTTGGTAAAACGTCACATGACGTCTGTAATCTCCGAAGAGGTAGGCAGAGGAGTGTAGTACATCCCACAATTCACCAGTTACGTTTACGCTCTTTTATCATATAGGTGGTGAGGCTATTGTCATATACTGGGCACATATCCAGACTCTGACCCACTGTTAGAATTTTCTACTAGACAGTCTAAGTTAGACAAATCTAATGGTATCCGACCCGGGAGTTGAACCCGGGTGCTTTCGCTCGGCAACCGCGGTCGCAACACTCGACCAACGAACCAGTCAACCTAATTGGTAGAGCGGTTATTTATAAACGGTTTAATTAAATCGAACAAGCCTCTATGTCTCTACGTGAAGGACAGTATTGTTCTTTCTCTTGTTGGTAAAGTGTTATCAAAAAGTTATAATTTATAATTATTAGTTAATTATAACTTTCAAAATAATAGGTTTGATAGGTAGGTACAATTATTTAAAACTTGTTTTCGAATAATTTAATTATTTGTAAAAGTTTTAATGCCAAGTTAGCGCGGTAGAGTCATCGTTGCATACATTCGCATTGCTACCAAGGGACGCACTGGTCAAGCACGGGTCATAGGTGACGAACGGACTCATACACCTGGTTCGTATCAAGGAGATAGACCCCTGCTTGTCTTAACTGACGAATTATTTAATTTTAGTAGTAGAGACGTGAAACGCTGTTAAAAAAATATACAAAAATGCTTTGTCTTTCAAAAAATCCGTTCTTAATTCTTTTTTCGCAAAGATACGAGTACCTAACACTCTTAGAAAAAGGTTAACAAAAGGTCAAAGTACAAAACGTAGACCGACTTTTTAAAATTTAGTAAAATTCTTAAAAAATAACGTATCATTCAAAAACATTAAGATAATCTTTTGCGAATTTTTTGAACCGTGCTAAACAATTGCGTTGTACGCATTCAACTTAGAGCTAGATAACTATTTGCCTTCAGTGAATTGTGGAGTTCGTAAAAAGTATATCCGGAAAGGTAAACATTACTAATATTATGTACAAAGGAAGAAACATGTTAAATTTGTTAAAAATGCATAATTGTACTGATAAGGCATGTGAAAAAAATGCGTGCATCCTTTTGTGTAGTGTGATAATGGCCCTGAATAGAGTTCAATACAAGTGTGGGGTGAAGCAACACTTTCGCAAAGGATACACTACACGATTATATTCGCTAGCCGTTGGTCACCTCTGACCCACTGGTCACTACCCATGACCTCATGGGACAGAGAACTTGAACTTAATCATGACATTGAGCCTCGCAAGCGTAATGCACTGATAAAACTCAACTTTTCATGCTAACGACCATAGCAGAACAATAATGTCTGTAGAAACCAATAAATGGTATAACAGTCAACGCTGGCTGTTGGGTTTTCATGGGCTCGTTATTACATAAGTCTTTTAACATTCGAATTGAGTTTCTAAGAGGCGGTTTTCCCAAAAACACCACTTTTAATATTAGCCTACCTTAGAGCATCGGTCCCTAATAGCTTGAAGCCTTGAAGCAGCTTGAAGACATACAGTACAAAATAAAATTATGGACCAATCATATTTTATGTCTTTAGTTTTATAATTTGCTAGACGTAAGTATTAATAGGAAGTTAAGTATATGATTTAAGAACGTATTCATAATATGCATTTACAATCATAATGATTTTCAAAAATTTGTTTCGTTTAATTATATTGTTTTTTAATAAGTAATACGTTTGAAGTGTAACTTGAAATGTGAGCTAAAATCTTTTCAATATCATCTATTCATGTTATAATCCCGTAAAAGTTTCTGTCAGTATTTTAGTATTTTTTTTATTCATCATTTGATTTGCAACCCCTCAGATTGCCCGTTCCGTTGGTCACCTCTGACCGTCTGACCGCTGACCTCCTGGGATCGCCAACTTGTTCCAATCCTCGCCAAGTTGTTTTGGCATTGAACTTAAGTATTCCTATCCTTAAAAAATAAAAAGATTTGATTCAACTGCCGTGTGAAAAAAGTTATGGTATTTTATTAAGAAGTTATAAAATATTTTGGAAATAGTTTAAAATTCCATTCGGTTTTAGTAATTTTGTACATGGTGTGCGTTTTCAATTTATATGAAACGATTCATATATACCTAAAGCGATTGTTTATTGTATGACTGCAAGCGTAGATTAAGTAATTCTCGAGTGCACATGCCATCCTTTAGAAATACTAGTTGCGAAAGGGTGCATCGTCTAACCGTTGGTCACCTGTGACCCATCAATACAATTCTCTTTATTTGCATAATAGTGCGTGCACAGACAAGATTCAACCAATACTTTTCAATAGAACATTATAATAACAAAGAAATTTATAGCGGTTGATATTCTAAGATTTATCTCCGCCGTTTTGCCAATGAATTCGTTTTTTGGTTTTATGTATTCTTTTGATAGGAGTAGATAATGTAACATATTTATAACGATACTAGTTGTCACCCGCCCGTTCGCTGGACGTAATTTAAAATTTTATTATATTCATGTTCAATAATAAACATATTTTCATAACTTCATAACGCTTGGCTTTAGGTGTCTGTTTGGATTTTAAGTAACAAGGATAAATTTATAACACTTAAAATGTATATTGTTTATAGATAATTACACATTTACGTGTGCACTATATGTTGGTTAAAATAACAATACCAGTTTTCAAACTTAATATAGGTCTTAGAAGGATATGGATAGGAAATGATGGAGATGGATGATTATGATGCCCAGCTCCATCCTAATCATCCATCCAGAGTTCGTTTAACTATGTTTTTAAACAAATGCTACCGCGGTTAATTTTTTTAATATTATTGGTTGGTCCAAACTTTTGTAAAAGAGTAACAAACATACCTACACATCAACTTTGGCGTTTAGGTATATTAGGGTACTAGTTAGATTTATATATTTATTTATGCTGTTTTGCCAATGAATTTTATAAGTAGGTGATATAAAATATTTATAATGGTATTATAGATTTTTCTGTTTTGACAATGGATTCGGTTTTTCGATTTAATTCATTATTGTCATATAATTAGACAATTTAACATATTTATAACTAACCAATAAATATGTATGACAATAATGTCGTTATTAAGTGTTTAATTTTTTATTTCATATTTGATAATAAACACACATATTTCGGTCACTTATGTTGACACGAACACTGGCGCTATTAATCACCTTCATGAAACAAAACGAAATAATAATAATTTCATGACATCAACATACAAATAATCGGGTGCGTCGGGTCTGATGCATTAACATTGCAATTTCTATGCGAACAAACGTTCATATATATGGTAATGTAACGTTTCGCAACTTGGAACAATGTAGTTGAACGATCGACTTGGATCGTTGTCGTGTCAATGGCCTTTTAAAAACTTATTACCAGTGGGTCAATAAAATTAATTCTTGTTTCTTTTCCCGTATGAGCGCGCAATTTACGAATGTAATTCTAGAATTATTCGAAACATTAATAGCGGAATTTATTTATCATCTAATGCATGAGTAATGAAGAGACCATGTAGGTAGTATTATAAATATGTAGTGGGTCTAAAACTGAATAAAAATCCGCCTGATTTATTCAGAACTTCTCTACTGCGTATATTAATGGAGTGTGAGATGTTACCTCTTACATTTATTGACATTTTAGAACTCTCGTTTAAATAATTGTCACATTTTCAGTGACTTTTGTCTAGTGAATTATCATGAATCCTTAGCTGTTCTCTTGATTGTCTATTTATGTCCTAATCATCCTAACATCCTAAGAACTGTAGCATATTTCACCACGGTGCTCCAGTTTCAATTGGTAGAGATACGAATCCCCATAGAGGTAGGCTGAGGAGTATAGTACACTCCCACGATTTATCCGTTACGTATACGTATGAAATAGGTGGTGAGCCTATTGCCATACACCGAGCAGGTTTCCAGGCTCCGAGCCACTACTAGAAAATTTAATTTAGAAAAATTCAGTAGTGCCCGACTCGAGATTTGAACCCAGGACCTCCCGATCGCCAGTCACGTTTGCAAGCAACAGGTCATCGAAGCAGTTTATTGGAACTAAATCGTAATAGCCGGGTACGATTGCTTAGCATGCAAAAAAAACAAAATTAAATTCACAATCAAGTATCATAGAGCTATGAATAGAATTAACGTGTGTAACCTAAGCCACGATTAATTAATCCGGAAGGCGAGGTGACAAGACTGAAATAGACCGCCTTGATGCAGGTCCTGATCCGACCGGAACTTCACTAGCTACTCTTTTTATTGGTATTTTATTGGGCACCCTTTTAATTTATGCAGACTAATACATCATTAGAAGTGGCAATTGTCCTTAGCGAGGGGGTTAAAATGTAAGCTTTCATACTTTGATGACATCTAATGTAATATAGAATTTGAAATATATTTACTTACCAATCATTAGTAAAAAATGTTTATTTTCGTACTTCATTGCTTCATCCGGAATGTCCTTCAAACAAATACCTATGCTATATGTGCCTATTTCTGAAAAACGGCACCCACAATTTCGAACAGAAAGTTTAATTTAATGTTTACCATGGACTTTTAAATTCATTCTCTATTAGTTATTATCATATATAATAACAATTAGTATTCATTTTGAAAGTTATCATTAAGGTTATGCACTGAAAAGAAATGTTACAATTCATTTTCAACACCCGTTTCATATCATAAGGCAATTATTTAACCACGACCCTATTTGTATTGCTTTTATCGGTTAATAATCACATGCATCTAATACTATGTTCGTTTTAATTATTACCCGAGGCCCAGCTGTCTTCTTATGACGAGTTTCTGACTGAATAATAAATACTTGAATTGCGATTAAATTACATTGACACCGAATCAAACTACCATTCATTTTTATGGTACTATGGGCCAATAAATTGCCCACTTTGGTCTATACCTTAGTATAATATGTCTAAAAAATGTCTCTTCACAAATTCTTAACTATTTTGTACATTTTTGTGCAAGGGCTGTACTAAAATGAGCTGCTTTTCTATATTTTTCGAGTAATTTGTTGGTTAAACGATTTTTGAGTTTGATTTGAGATTTGAGTTCGATTTTCAATTTTCCTATATTGAAGGTACACAAATATTAGCCCTATTTAATATCATTATTTTATTTAAAATATTTGTACCATATGTCTTACTTTCAATGAACATGTGTATAGGTAAACAGTGTCAGGGATACTACACATTATTACTATGACTGTATTATGTCGAATAGGCATAAAGAGCACATAGTGACTAATATCTTTAACCTTACCTTATATTCTAATAGAGTTATCACGAGTAATAAACACAACGCTATTAATATTTTCATCCATCTACTCTATTCGTTTTCCTGACTCTACATTAGCATCGACACTTATTTTTATAGTATTTACCGGCGAGTAATAATAAGCCGCATCGTGCACATGCTGCGCATGCGCATGCCTCCCGTTTGTGGGAAGTAGGAAGCGCCGATCTTTTATTTGGCTCTGTAATTAAGGAAACCTCGACTGTAATTACAGGGGTGATTGCTAAATATAATCAACCCACCGTATTCGAACTCTATCAAGAAACATAGAGCGGTAGTCCAGGAATACGAGAAGGAATTAACGTTCGTAAATAAATTATTATGACAAGTCGGCAGTCCCTCAGTCGGAAGCATCGTTCATTAAAATATTATGACTGTAGTACAACACTGTTTAATTACGTTTTGTACCAAATAATTTGCTTGAAATTAGATATTCCCTTTGGTAAATATTTACAAACATATGTAGATAAAATGTTTTAGAACCCTTTTAAAAAGTTGTTTCTTATAAAATCGAGATACAGGGGCGGCTTAACCTATAGTGCAGGGTGTGCAATGCACACGGGCGCCGCAGTCTGGGGGGGCGCCACGGCGTTAGATGAACTGTCGCGGTTCGCCGCTTAGTTTCGCAACAGAGATGTGCTATAGGAATAAAAACAATGAGTCTTATTCTGCCATCATAAGAAGAAAGGCCGTAACTAATACCATACTGTAAGCTATACCTGCTTATAAAATAGGTTGTTGGAATATGAAAAAACTTACTTGTTACGACGGCAAAGTTAATAATTATAGTCGCGGGGTGGGGGGGGGTCAGGCTCCAGGGTTCCATTGCACACGGGCGCTACATGAGGTAGAGCCGCCCCTGTCGAGATACTTCAGTAAGCCTTAGCCAAAGCTACTTTTAGCCATGAAACCTACTTTGTAAATATGCTTCTTCTAAAATCGGTATACTGAAGGAAGCTTTAGGCAAAATTACAAAGTAAACAAGTAAGGAATTATCTAACTACATTACTGGTGTTCCGCCATGGTCATATAAAATATCTGGTCAGACTTACAACAAGTCGACTATTCTCCTCTAGTTAACCTTTTAGAGATATACCTACCGGCGTGATGTTACGTAGTTACAAAAGCAAGCGGATAAATATTTGTTGTGATTATGTGACCTAGACAGGCGGAGTCGTGGATACATTGAGCATTTCGCGGCATTGTTGTGCTCTTGTTTGTCAATACGTTTATCGCCAGTTACTGTTTGCTGAATAAATATTCAATTAGCCATTTGGCCATTTGGAGGGCAATTTGCATAGGCTGATATAGTGTTATCACTGTTCCATAAGTACAAATCGGACATTGTTGTCGTAGGTTTGACTGTGCGTGAACTGGGCTTCATTTGTAGACTATGTTGTCTGCATTATTGATTTGAAGTGCATAACTCAATCACGCGTTGGCGGTAGGCGGTAACAAATAGAAAAAGGGAAAAATCTAATTTAAGCTAAACTCAAATTAAATAAACTAAACAATTAACATATAATAAAATAAATTGATATATACATAAATACGGTTTAAAAAACTAAATATGAAATTGGCATATTTAAAAGATATTGAGATAAAAATTATTTATTATTTACATTATATTATTATTTACATTATATTATTATTTACATTATATTATTATTTACATTATTATAGTTACATTGTCTTACACTACTGCAGCAAAGGTAACTTCCGAGATATGCCAAAACACTTGGTCCGCAACTGATGACCAACATTGGTGTAGCCAGCTTCGTACCTCTGGCGATTTATATATCACCTGGGTATTGGGTGCTCTTTGGCTACCTCGTCAAGGACCTGGCGTGACGATACGTATGTATGTATACATGTATTTATTAATATTGCATTTCCACTATTTATTGAATTGCCTGTGCTAATATGAAAACTTTCGAAATACATAGTAATCTAACCTGTTTTAGATGTGAACGATAACTTGGCGGATACAGTTCATAAATAACAATAGACAATTGATTATTATTTAACTGGATATTTAATTACCAATACGGCGTTCGTTTGTTGATGATATATCTAAATCTAAATTCAGGAAGCGAGACGTGACGCGGCGCGGCGCGTCCGCCGGCCGGCCAGGCAACGCGCCGCGTGTTGAGGCAGGCCAGACCACACTCGTCACGATTGTATAGTCAGCATGTTCTGGTCTATTATAATAACAAGAACGTTTTAAGAATATGACATTACGTAATTGTATACAATTGTTGTTACGCCGGAATTTAAAATGATTTCTCGCAAAACTTCTATTTCACCTAATGTCTTATATTTGATAGTGACATTTTGTTGCGTATAAGGGTACAAAAATTCAAAAATATAGATGCAAACTTTTACAGGAAAAATCTAACAAGTATACCTTATGATGTTCATTCGATCTCTATGGAATACGAATGAATATGGTTGCTTACGTGTTGTGGGCGTTTAAGGGCCTTTTAAGCGCCGTTTTTAATTAATGACATAGTGTAGTGAAAATACCTGAACCTCGTAAACCTCAAACCTAAATACTTTCACTGGATACTCTGTTTCTGTTTCAGACTGAAGTTCTTGATAATTTTAATCACGCTAATAGTATGAATATTTCCCATTACACTTCAAACGAATATACGTCCATAATTACCTAATATTTTTTAAAATTTTCTTTAAGTTTTAAATTTTCCTTGATAATAATCCTTTGAATCTTTTTACTGACGCTACTCGGCGTCGTGTCCGGCGGTACATAGACACTATGTATCGTACATAGCAAGTAACGGGAAGCGTTGCGCTCGCGCGTCGGCACTGCCGATGCTTTCACTGTTAAATAGACTTCTGTAAAGAGATGCGCCTAACAGCTTATTAAGTTAGATGTAACAGAAGATTATACAAATTTGTACAGTTGAAGATAATCTTTGTTATACAATTTAAAAGTTAAGCCTAATTACTTTCGATAGAAGATGCCACGCAATGTACAGTTTAATAGTCTAGGTTTAGAATGATATCGTGTTTTTAGTTAGCAGTTTCGCTAATGTTAGTATATGTAAATAGCTTTTTATGAATTACCTACAGCGAATATCAATTACGAAAATAATAATTTATGTTATTTGAAAAAAAAGGCTCATTGTTAATATTCTGTGCATTGATGACAAACATTGAATTGTATAGGTATAGAATACGCAGCAAACGAGTTTTTTAAATGTAGGTAATGTTACCGCGACCTATGAATATTTGGATCTCTGAAGAGAAAATTTAAATAAAATCCCATATTCTATGCCCCCTAGCGTGAGTAGTCTCACATGTACAAATTTGTATCTTTCTAGAAAGAATTACAAAATCATCACGCGACCAAATCATACGAAATGGTCGGCTCGCTCGGGACATTGGGTAGCTAGTTTCGGCATGACCGTGCGGGGAAGGACACAGGCGGAGGAGGGCGGGGGGGGGCGTAAAAGTGCAATGTCCTCGCTAACATCGTCAGATGCCTCCCCAACTTCTCTACCCGGTTATCTACTCGACGAATTTTATACAACGCACTTGAGTACTCGTTTGAGTAGACACTCTGTATAGGAATAACATTATGTTACTAGGTATTAGAACGTCCTATTGATAGTTTTAAGCTTATCAGTGCCCTAGTACTTATTTTGCTACATATTTGACTTCCGAGAGACAATTTATTTAATTCGTTAATAGATTCTGTAGGTCAAATTAAATATTACTATCACATTGAGTATGGGGAATAGTGCCGATTTTGTGCCAGCAATGTCCGTATTGCATTTGTAATGTCTGTAAAACGTATTCATTATATCTTAAGACATTATGAGATAAACTAGTCGCCGTCGTAGGGCGTTATAGGATTTTTCAAATTTAGATTTTCTAGTAGTGGCTCGGAGTCTGGATATGTGCCCGGTGTATGGCAATAGGCTCACCACGTATTCCATGGCGGGACGTTAGCATAACTGTTGAAACGTGGCAGTGTACTACACGTCTCTGCCTACTACTTCGGGGGATACAGGCGTGAGGTTACGTATAATGTTCGGTAACGGGTAATAGCAATTATGTGTCTCCGATCCCCCTCATGTACATCGGTGTCGATGTCCACGTCAAGGGAAGCTGAAGCCATAAAAATTACCGCCAACCAGCACGAGGGCGAAACCTGCTATTTTTTACTTGAGCTAACTACACCTACAGTTAACTGTTATTTGTAATAAATAAAGCGATTCAGTGCTAAGTAAATGGTGGTTAAAATATTATTTTTGGATTCCTTACGTTTGGATTCTTTGCGCAAGGTCCGTATTGTCACAGTTCGTTTCGTGATTGTACTGCTTTGTATGTACAATTTTACTGTGATTATTGTCTCGACCTACATTCGGCGTAATTGATATATTTAAATTACAATATTGACTCACATAATCATCGCATTGTCAAAAACCAATAGGCCTTGTTCGCGCAGTAGTCAGTTCTGGCTTCGAATGAAATAATTTTGAATACATGACATTTGAATTTGAATTGGATTCAACATGGTTCGATTATAATTATTCAGTTACATTTTCTATATAATAGCGGATACCTAATACTTCATATACCTAATCTTAACGATTGCATTTGGTGGAATATCTTAATGCAAATTTAATACGATTTTAAAACCCAACCAACCCGATATTCCGCTAAGATAACTTCTGATCTTTAATTGTTCAATCGATTTCATATCACGCTATTATTGAAGTTTTCATTATTTTACACTCATCGTATCTGTATTTTGCAGTTATTTTTGCGCGTCATATGTAATGAGAGGAGTCGGTTAGCATTATCAAGAGAGTCTATACATATTTTGTTTATCGATGTTTACTGTAGTGATAATACCTACAGTAAACACAACGTGCCCTTATCGCAAATTTCGGTGTCTTAATGGACGGCGGGCTATTTGCTGTTATCGCCGTTTAATGGTGTATTCGCAATTAAGAATCGATTAAAAATCAAAAGGGTCACGTTTGCCAACGTCAGTTAATAAACGGTTCAAAATTCACCACAATCCAGCTATATTAACAGGAAATAATATACATTTAAGATGATTCATTTCATTTTCCTAATTGGTAGTTTGCAAATAACTCATTTCTTGGAGATATACATAAATAAAGCGCTTAAATTCGTACAATTCATAATCGTGTATCGTTCTTTTGTAACTTTCTAGTCCCCTCTGTAGTAATCAGATAACACACAAGCTTAGGGGAAATATGAGAATATTGCTGTACCTACGTAGTACAACTGACAAATGCTTCATACTCGTATGACTCAGACAAGACACTTTACAGACTTAAGTATACTGTGTACCTGTGTAATAGAAAATTCTACCTGATACGATGTTTATATAACAAAATCTATTTTCTAAGAGTCCTAGTAACCGAGATGTTAATTGTCACAGAGATAGAAGTGAGTGGCGATGCGACAGCATGGTGGCGCGGGCCGGGGGGCTGGAGTCTTGACCTTGGGGCAGGATCGAGCCGTATGCGCGGTCCCTGACCTGACTATTTCGAGTGGCAAGTGCAGCGAGCCGCGCTGCATGCAATGTGCATACCGAAATAGCCGCTCGGTCCGACGCCCCGCCCGCGCCCACGCCTGCGCCCGCCTCTCCGCGCCAGGATATCTTCCTACACTCACTTGTCTCAATCCTCGATACGCCTTTCATACTGCTGTTCGAGAGCTTGCATCTCGAATGTTCCACGCCGAGAACGTTCCGAGTCGCATTAGCGTTACATTATACTCGATCACTTATCGAATAGGTACCTCTCCCCATTCGGTTTTGGTTACTTTGCATATTCTGTACATATTTTAATTTTTTTATTTGACTCGGCTCCGAGTCCCGTTGTTAGTGGTGAGTAGTGTTGACTACTCAGCATATGGATTCGATTTGAACTAAGGACGATTATTTGTGTGATGAGTATGAGTAGGTACTCAAAACAAAACATGTATTTTGTTTAGATGTCAGCATATGTTTTTAGAAATATACCTATATATGCTTATCCCATCAGGTTTCTGGTTATAGGCTCTGTGTAGTTTACGATCCGAAGTATTGGTGTAAATTACAGCAAAATATTACTATTATTATTTGTGGTCATTCACTTTCGAATTAATGTCTAAGTTACATTTTAACGGAGAAAAAATAAACATTGTTGTTAAATTCTAAAAATACTAAAAATGATCTTTTAGAAAAAAAATCGCATTATAAGTACCTACTTGTTAACCGATAGTGAGTTTTACTTACCAATTGTGAATATTACTTTTACACTTTTACACTAGCACTTTTACAGTACATCTTTATTGATTTTCAAAGTATCCCTCTTAACCTTGATAATAATTACTTTAATAATCTCTATCGATACACTCACCGAATTAATGGCTATTTTTTGTTCGACCGATTTAGGTGAAAACCGGCCAAACAGCATCGCGTATAAGATTACGTTATGAGTTTATGATGTTATCATCAGTGGTTACTGCAATTCTTTGATATTACATTGAACATTTTGCTTGAACAAATCGTATTTTTTATTATCATGTATGCATAATGTATACTTTCAAGCAATTTATAAAAAAACACAAAATATAACATTTCAACTTTCCTAAGTTTTAAATCGAATACTTTCAACCATAAACCTGATAGGTATACCTACAATATATTATACATAAACGTTTCATATTTCAACGTTCATATAAAACATTAAAAAGCCCCGTAGGTTAGAACTTAACAAAGTATTGGAGATAATGTCCGCTTGATAATATAATGTATGGTTAGGAAAATGGTGAGAGCGGCTCGTGTTTGATAGACGAGGGAAAGGGTCAGTCCAAGGCTGCAGCAATGCACTTTCACGATTGGTGCACAGTTATTACAAATGCATCTATTAGGTATGCTGGTGCGTTCTCAGAGCACCCCGAAGTATTTATTAGAAAATAAAATGCAATTATGCATTGTTTTAGAAGTCGATGTGCTTTTTTTAATTTCATTGTAGAAGTCAAGTCTGCGAGAATGCGAAAGTGTCAACATTTAATATTAAGTAGAAATAATCTTTATGTCATTATATTTTGGCTACGAGGGGTTTGGATTTTACAAAGATATGAAGCACATTTTACAAATGGCTGGATGGTTAGACTGATGATTTGATGGTTGTTTGGATGGATGGTTCGATGGGTAGTTGGATGGATGGTTGGATGGATTTTACAGAGTAGTGTTGACCGAGAGAGTTGCGAATTTTACAAGAAAGTTATACGGTTTGTAAATTTACCTACAGATATAACTTGTTGTTATTAATGTATAATTTTACACATGATTAACCAGAAGTTTTATAGATAACGTTGGTATGGGTTATATGCGTTTCGGGGCTCTCTTAAGGCGATGTCACATAATGTGTGGGATTACACGTTCGATGTCGTAATACGAAGAAAGATTTAATACATTCGATAATTTCTTGTGATAAGACTTTTACACCTTCTTCTAACTTGTTGCTGCTTCCAGTTAATATTTTCGTTTTGAAATTGCATTGTATGTAAGGAAAGATCATTTAAGGTTTTATTTGCATACGCACTTAAGTTTGCATATTTATTCCTAGAAACTTTAATTTTCCATACTGAGTGAAAAGGTGTAAGTGAACACATGCTATGGTGTTCCCATACCATTTTCCCTTTCGGGAGTAGAAATCCATCAGGGACATATCACAGAAGCTGAGTCCTATTGGATAATGAGTATAAGAGCCTTTAACTTACACTAGGATGTTGCTAATGCTTATATTCTACTTCTTTAAAGCAATTAATAATATGTTAATATGACTACCTCGTTCGTCTCGTCATTGCGTACGCGGCTGCTAATCGAGCGGTCCTGGGTTCAAATTCCGGATCGGGTACTACTTTTCTAGTTAATTTTTTTAGTATTGGCACGTAGTCTGTTTGTGCCCGGTGTATGACATTAGGCTCACCACCTATTCCATGATGGGACGTAAACGTAGAAGTGTACTATACTCCTCTACCTCCCCTTTCGGGGGTTACAGGCTTATGTTACGTATAATTAAATATGTATTGCTGATGTAACTGTTACAAAGTAGGTATAACTATTTTTTATTTAAAAAAATAGGCACCTTTTCAATAGCACAGTTAAGTTCTTAACTCGTGTTCTCTTCAAAATTGAGCAGATTTATTCTATCGGCTGATTAAAACTATATTATATGAGTTGCGTGTAATTTATTGAGGCAATAATTGTATGTAAACTATGCACTTGTTACCATGATTTCCAAATACATTGAAGAAATTATGCGTTATCAGATAGTTGCGTTACTTACTGTAACTCATTCCTGGTAGATGCGACAATCAGCCCTCGTTCACGCACACATCGACACTTAACGTCATTGTATTACACGTTCTCTGTCTGTGTAACTAATCTATTGCGCCCGCGCGCGCTCAAGGTCACTGGCCAGCGGTGACGCGGCCTATCGACCAATTTTATTTTTAAAGTCTCCATGTCGCCTGTTTTGATGGAGAATTTGAAGCCGACAGCTTTCTATTATTAAAATAGCATTCGTAGGTATAATGTTATCGAAACCATTTTAATGTTGGTAAGACTATTGAAGCTACAGTGTATTTAGTAATGAATACTTTATAATAACAAATATGTAGGTATCAATGCCTATGCAAAAATATTATGGATGTTTTTAAATATACAAACTTGTTAGCATTCGGATATTATTAAAAAAACAAATGGTTATTAGGTATATGACACAATTAAATAAACTCGCTATCAACATTCTTAAGTAAGTTTTCCAAATTGTATCTAACAATAAGTTTGCAAGTGTATTTCTGCGAACGATGAGCGCTGTGCAAGTCACAAAGCACAAAGACTAGCAACGTGCACGACAGGATGCGTTAATGTAATATTCTCTGGGAAGAAAAGGAGCATAGATTGAGTGGGGGACGAGGTACGAGGGTGGACTTAGACGCGACGGGTTCTGCCGAATGACTTTGTAGCGTCCGGGAGCGCGGCCAACGACCTGCCCAATCTCCGCTGCATTAGCATAGCGAGCAATATTTGTGTCTACTTGTCTAGCGATGCGTTGGTGTGGGTGCGTTAGACTTGTGTGGGTGTTGCGCCCGCGCCGCCAGGCGCGCCCTTCTCGCAAAGCTGGGAGTTGGACCAAGAAAGATACAAAACAGGTTAGGAAATTAACAGGTTAATAAATGGTCTAGACACTTCAAAATATTAAGTTTAGAAACATCAAATATTAGTAAATTTTCGTCAGAATAGTATAACTAGATATGTTTTGAGCGTGTATTAAAAAAACGTGATTAAAATGTTTGCTGTAGTACAACGTACTTCAACATTGTAATTACTATTGCATATAAAATTAACAATAATCAATGTGTAGTAACAATTCTCATGAAATGCAACTGTTTAATACAAGTTCCCAATCTATTCACCCTGTATGATGGCTGCCGTCTATTTGACTCACACACTGGCGCGTCATATGCATATTGTTTGTCATAAATGTGTCGCAGATGTGTGCGTGCGCGGGAGCGCGGAATGCGACGACGTTGATATAATTTTTTTTTCGTGTGTGCACCACACTTGATAAAAAGATCAAGTTCAAAGGGGCAACTGCTTTCTTACTACACACAATCTTTGAAACCAATATTTTTTTTTACTAGGTACACAACTATGTAATAATACAATATAGACGTTTGAGAACAATATAATCTTTGCTTAAATTATTTCAATATCCAATGCCCGTATCTACAGCTATTGCTCAATAAAGTAGTTTCTGAATTAAGCCAAATTTTAACTGACTTATCTACCAGTGGGTAACGTTACGTTTACCACCATGGAATAGTGATTCCATGGTGGGACGTAAATGTAATTAGTGAAAAGTGGAGAATTCTACACTTCTCTGTCTGCCCCTTCTGCTAGATCCAGCCTTGATGTTACTTCAATATTAAATACCATAATTTCTAATAGATTTTATTCGAACGTAATGCCTGTTTAATATGGTACGGTTCCTTAATATAAAGCAATATTGTAAACAAAGAACCCATAATCGCTTTATTGTGTCGATGATAGAGATCAGTGGCACGAGCCATTCTTAACAAATTGCAATTCACAACTCATTGCAAAAAAATTGTAACTATTTGCGTACGGCGAGCCTGAATGGATCATCGCTTCGTTCGTGCCAAGTCCCCTATTCTAATCTGTGGGCTTACTTCGCCATAACAATGGACCCTTTTCGTACCTGCGAAGTTTTTTCTTTAGTACGTATTGGACACTCATAAAACTAGTCATTGCGTAATTTTTCTGCATTGTGTAAACCCTTTCCGTTTGTTTTTATTATATCCTTTTATTCCAAGTATGAGTGCAACTCGTCGGTGCTTTTGCGGAGTTGTGCAATATTGGACGTGAGTCGTAAAATAATAAAAATTGCGTTCTTCTCAATACAAAACTTGTACTGCAAGAAAGGGTTTAATGTTGCGGACTGGAGTTTCTCTTTTATCTCGCGATTGGGTGCCATTTATGCATTATAACTGTATTTTCTTTCGTATGCCATTCTATCGCAGAAACATTTCATATGACCCAAAGAAAACACATGTATCGCTCATTTGGTGCATCATTGACGCAAAAACGTTAAAGTAAACATTTCCAAAATTAAGTTAAATATAACAGAGTACCTACTTAAAAAATTTTGTTTTGTTTGGAGAGAGAAAGACCACATATTAGTATAAACGCGATTAATTACCTACAAGAAACTAGGCAAAAGTGTTTTATACAAGAGGTTAAGTCGTCACAAAGAAAATTAAACACTTTTGTAACTTTCCTGTAAAATTAGAAGTGTTACAGTTAAGCTATTGTTCTAGCAAATGAGCGGTATGTTTTCGGCACTGTCAATCCTTAACACTATTTAGAATAACACTTGATGCTGTTAAAGTTGGAAAATATATAAATAAATAAATAAAAATTATCTCGATGTTAACAGTATCCATTATAAACGTTAAACTTTTAAATTATGCCATCATTAGTACGGTAACAATTCGATAAAAATAATTGTTAACAAAACTTTGAAGGGTTATAATTTGACTTACAAATTGTGAAAGGCCTAAACTTGTACTGTACAATATAGTTAGTTTAACAGTAATCCATGGTTATACAATGTACAATACATCTAGATTGCAATAATTATGTTTTGAAATGTTGTTCCAGCTGAGAAAAATATAGTTATCTAAGCGTACAACTCCGTATGCAATGATATCTAGAGCCATATTAGAACTAAACAAAATATAACCTTACTTTAAATTTTGCCATTAAATGCACTAACCATGATGGATGGAAACATAAAATTTAATTTTCTATATATCAAATAATATAACTTTCAATGTTGTTTTTTTGGCAATTCTTAACAAAATATATGTCCCCATCGACCACTGAACCATAGGACATAATAATTGTGAAAGACGTCAAAGTATATTTGGGTAGTTAAAAAAGCCTTTCTACCTTAATTTAAAAAGAGTTACGCAAAAAAATATCTCTGCATTTGTTGTTGTTTCGAGTCCGTGTGCTTACAAAAAACTTAACTGTTTCTTGAGAATAAAACTCTCTAACAATAATAATTCTTATCCTTTGCAGAATGGCGCTTGTGTGAAAAGGTGCCGAACATTTTAATGTAATCAGCCTCATTAAAGGGGCCGACTTTATGACGTGTTTCTGAGCCTTTCTCCGACCACCCGTTACATTTGCACAACCTTTCGCATTTCTTACCACCGCCCATACGTAACGGTGCGCTTGAAATTCTTCTACTCTAGTTATCTATGTATGTAAAGAATTGAGAATAGTACAAAAAACACTACTCAAACTCATAACAAAGAGGTACGTTTTAAAACCAATTGTTTATTTATCAGTTATATCTCGCTAACCTTAGCATGTAAAGGTTTCGACTGCGAGAATTTAGTTTTGCATAATGCGAACAAAATTACGTAAATATAGGTAATATTGTAGACGAGAAATTTACAACGTAAGAATATATACGCCATGTACCCTGTACCCTGTACCATGTAACTAAATTATTAGAATTTCTGTAAAGAAATTCTAGTTTTAAAGAATTTTTTTTTATCCTATTGATATTGTTATTATGAAACTCCAAGAAGTGAAGTGGAGTTGACATTGAGCAAAACATTTGTATTCATATGCGTTTTAAAAACTTTTTATTTACTGATGAGTATTTAATTTATTGTTTGTTTTAGATTGATCTTTAAGATAGTTAATAGCCAATATTATATCTTATTACCTATACAATGTTTCCCACGAAAAACACCAATTCGCTCCCATCCATCAAACGGCTACATATACAAATCGCCTTAGTCCATTATTCGAACCACGGCAATTTGAGGATATTTTATAGAAAAACATTTTACTGTTTGACATGGTCGAAGCAAATGACAAAAGTCAATCTACACATCAATCGCCAAACATTGGAAATTCGGGAGGTAGCACGCGACTACTCAATAATGTACGAAATATCGATGTGGGCCATCGCCTCCACCATGCGTGGACTTCGTAACATTCCTGACCAAATGTTATTTTAAACCGGAAGCTAATGACTCATACTTTTACATGCATGCACACTAATACAGGTGTACCTATCTGTGGTGCCTGTTAATTAATATATTCGTATAGATATTGATTGCAATTTGCGTACAATAATTTTGTAATGTACATATTTTTGGTGTATAAGGACTTTGATTTATAACTTAGAAAACAAATCATAGTACAAAGAAACTTTTCGTAATAATTTTAAATGGAATTTAGTTTTGTATTTAATTTATATTATTACTCCGGTATAGCAGAACGATGTATCAACAAAACCAAATTAGTTTGGGAATAAAGCCGTAGAATTTAGATTGCTATTAAATCAACTCTACATTTCATTGATCGAAATGGAATTTACGTGTTATCGCATTGTAATGTTGTTACAAATTGGAAATGGCAAACGTTGTTTCGTAACGCATAATCTTGTTCTAAATATGTGTCCAATCAGTAGGCAATGTTTTTGTTGCTTACGTTGCGTCATGCTTGGACGTTACATTTCTCAAGTTGGACGACGATGCCTTAAATTGTGCGTCTATCGATACACGATGTTGACTTTGGTGACACCGGGTGACCGGTCATAACTTGTGGTGTGAGGAGGGGGTTGCCAAATGACATATACCTACATACCCATCAATTATTCACACGAATTTTCCTGCCACATTTGCGTGTAGAAGACAAATAGATGCCGCTTAAAAGCGCTGAGGCAGAAGGTTTCTCTATAATTACGATTGCTTTACGAATTCCCTTAATTAATTTAGTAACGGTCTGTATTGAAGAAGTACTTTAATTTGACAAAAAAAATCCAAGCAAAGGTCACTGGTAGAATACTCGATATCTGCTGTAAAAAAATACAATATTAAATGTTATTCGTTATTCGAATGTTAATATATAATTACTTAACTATATTTATAGATAAGTATTAGTTTTCTTTAGTATTTAAGTAAGTATTAGTATTTTAATAAAAATCAATGAGCTATTATCCCATCTTAAGTAGAAATTTGCGCGATTCTAAGTACGATTAAGTAGATTTATTTATTCTTGTAATCCGTTTGTTTTATTATCCTATGCAGTTTAACCAGCAATAACTGTTAAACTGTTTAAATTCGCCCATTTACATCTTTATAACATCACTTCGCATTATTATCAATTATTTAACGATTGGAACATTGCACGCACATTGCAGTATCACAGAGGTCTTTGGTATTGGAAACATCTTGGAGCGTGCTGTAGCCTTTGCTCAGACCTTTAGTAATGATGCGTAGAAACCTTTTTTGAGAGAAAATATTTTTATTTCCGTTAATTGCGATATTATGGACAACAGGTACACGCGTCATACATTTCGCGTATCTGTCAGACAAAATGGTAAATGTTTTCGCTTTGACCTCTGACCCTTACAATTTACCCCACTAACGTTTTTCAACTATAGCAACACTGTGACATAACTATTTGATTGTATGCCTATCTTTAGATCGTCGATCGAAATTCCTCTGCTGTTCAATCTCCACACAGCCGCTTGTTCATCATTCGTGCTAATGCGAACGCTGTTATTTTGACCTAAATCACACACACACACACACAAACTATCTATAGCCACACACAGATACACACATCCTGTGCGTAAATGGTCGATATACCATATTGATATTTTTATATTGATAAAGATTAAAACCATTCCGCTGGGGTGGTGGTGGCGTGTGCGGCCCCGATACTTTAATTATTCATCGCGCTTATTTTGGTCACGAGGACACAGCTACAGACAACCACTGTGCGTTCTCAACAACGTGTAAAAAGGGTTCACATTATTATGGGCCATTATCGAAAATTATAATGAGTTTGACGCTAGATGCATAAAATGGTAGGTTATGTGAAGAGCTAGGTACCTACTGATAAAACTGTCAGACTATCGACCTTGATGTTTAGTAGGAACATCACTTGTTTAATGTCAATAGTAAAACGCAAATTGTAAATAATATAAGGTTTATTTGTTAGAAACAAAGTAAACTAGTACCTCATGACGTTAATGAAGCGTTTGTAGGTTGTAAGATAATATTACCTACTTGTAGCAATTTTTGGAAGTGTACCTATATATGATCTCTTATTTCTTATATGGTATTCCTTAAGCAGTAGCTCTGCGTTGCCTCGTTGTCTTCTGCGTTGCGCTGTGTTACCATTTGAACACATCGTATTATTGACTTGTTAAAACAATTTGAAAACTCGCAATGCTATGATCAATTGATTAACCGTTTTAGGCCTCTCGCCATAGAGGATGGTCCGGGTAGAGTAATGCGCCGACACTGGTTTTCTGTTTTAACTATGTACCTATTAGTAGGTATCTACAATAAGGGCAATAGTGCGGCGATGGCTTACCATTTCACAGTTTTTGTAAATTTATTGTGTGGATTAATTTAAAAAAAAAGAAATTGCTATTGTATTTTAGATTTTTCAAAACCCAGTTTTTAAAAAAGCCATGTTGTTAGGTCGCTTTGAAATATCATAAATATCATAAAGCAGGTTGAATTTTATTTCAGTTAAAATTTCACTACCATACTTAAAAATACTATCTCTTGCGGCTCTACAAATATCGTTAGGTTCTATATTTTTTGCATCCGCCTACAACATATTCCACTATCGCCAACAGGACTTATTCATAAAATGCTATCTGCTTCATCATAATATTTCTATATTCAAATTGAAGAGAAGCACTAATATTACAATGGTGAAGCCTTGACCTCAAAATCTCCACATAACCTCGAGAACCCGTAACTCGCCTTGTTGAACGATCTTTATAAGGTGTTCATCACATGTTTGAATTAAGAAACATTTTTCCTTCGCGGTTTTATTGTGTTATTTTAACTTAAAATTCCCAGTAATAGCAAGGAGTCTGGTTTTAAGCTCGGTGTATGGCAATATGGTCACCTCCTATTTCATAAGACATACCTACAACATAGTTTATGAACTGTGGGAGTGCACTGAATATCTGTGCTTACCCCTTCAGGGAAATACAGGCGTGATATTTTTTTAGCCGTTACAAACTTATTTACACTTATACGTATGACTGAAATATCGTAATTATTGTATCTAAATTCTAAAAGACTTTTTTAAACATTCATTTTGGTATTGCTTCCTTTCTGTAATTCTTATAGCAATATAATGTTACTGTTATGCTGAGTTCTATTTACATCCGTGTCGCGTACCTATATCATATTCCTTCATTTCCCATTTTAACTGCTAGTAACTCGGAAAAATTAACATTTGTCTTACAAGGAAGAAACATTGTATCGTAAGTACGAGTATATAAATAATTTAATCGTATAACTGCGCAAAATCAAGCGAATAAACAAAAATATTTCCGTCTTTTCAAACTATTATCGTCGTGATAACAACATTAACGAATCGCAAAAAAACATGTAGGTATTTCGTGTACCAGGCGCGCAGTGTTTATCTGTCTCAAGGAGCTCGCGAAACGTAGATATACAAGTATGTATATCCGCCTATATACCGTGAATTGGCACCGCCCCTCGCGAGTTGCGACGTTGCTAAAATGACTCACCGGTTATCACACATAGCTGATACAGATGCCGTATGTCGGTATTCACATACTCACATACAAATATCGTTATGTTCGCTATCACGTCTATTGATGAATATATACGATTATATAAAGATATGTGAATGTATGTATAAATAAACAATAAGTTGTTGTCTCGCAAACGTTTCCGAATGTTCTTTTCTCAACAGGTGTTTTCGTTTTCAATTGTTGTTCCCTTGAACCAGTGTATTCAAATATTGGGCAATAATAGAATTTTCTAATAAATTGACCTACACCTATATTGTTGTATGTAACAAATTATTATTTAATAATGTTTTATCACCATAGAGTAATATTATTTCACATCCTAATAAAGGAACCTATGGATATACCTACTTGTAATTTTTAAACTAGGTACATTTTTTTTGTTTTCCTAAAATAAAAAAAATCATGTTATTATTAACAATTATATTGTTAATTCATATACACATTTTTAAAACTACTTTAATATTAATGTACAAAATTATACAACATTTATTTTTATTTAGGTACATTATTTTTATAATGAATTCTCTCTCTTCGGGGATAACAGGCGTGATATTACGTTTTTATTTTTATTATGATTATATTAACTAAACGTAATGCTACTAATCCTATAGACGTATTATACCTACTAGTCTGATAGGGATATTATCAATATAAGGAAATAAAGCCACGGAACAAAACAAGACAAAACCAGTTTACGAAGCGAAGAGCGAACTTTTTGCTAATGTAAATATGTTCACCTCCTCGTATCTCATGTTGTTCTAGTACAAATGTGCGAATTTTTCGTAACATCGCAGTCTATCTCAAGTGACTTTTTATGCGCACGCGCCTGCCCTGGAATTCTTCTTGTTATGTCATCATTACGCCGACTGCACAATAAAAGTGGACGTTACACTTTATTTATATGACCATGCAATTTTTTGTAGGTCGGGGATACCCTCTCAGTTACGATGTCTAGAGAGGCGGGTTTGGCATGCAAATTTTTTCCTCCACACAGATCATTGACCGAACTTCATCAATGTGTGAGTATGTACAGTGGACGATTAATACCTACACTCATGATGTCTCTAAATCTGCACGCCTAGTACATTTAGCAAGAACTTGTAGGTATTATGGGCGTCGCCGATTTGTAACCGAGTGAAATGTTTCTGAAGGCGAATATTTGTGCAATAACTACATGGACAGTGTGTTATCGCCTTAACCAGCGCCGTTATCGGCCGAACGCACTTTATCTGCACGTACGCATCGTGCGTGCGCATTGCATTTCGCGCGATACGCACTCCGTCGCATCGCACGTTCCAAACGATGTTGCATAGTAAACGATTACTTTCGCAAACTAGTTACTTATGTTTATAAATCATAATACGTGATCTTTATTGAAAAATACATGCGTTACGCATTTATGAAATTATGAAAAATAAAATTAAAACATCATAACGCTTCGTACACAAGAGCACTGAAATGTTGACATAACAATATAGGTAGGTACTTGTACTTACACTGACACCTTGACAGTCACATGGCGTAGGTTTTTCTATTTGAACCATATTTCGATTTGGATTAAAGGCGATACAATGTAAATATCTGAATACCTTATAGAGATATTGTTTCATTGATACGAGTCACATGTAGTTTATTAGCAAAACTCAATGTGAATGTAGTTTTATTGAAGTTGTTTATATCTAGTGGGAGTGTACTAAACCCCTCTGTCTACCTCTTCGGAAATTACAGACGTGATTTTACGTTATTTATACCTAATTTGATTACGTTTATCTCAGACATTTTAAAATTGTTATAAAAACATATATACAAGGTTTATTAATAGTTTTAAAATAATCCGAGAAACTATTATTTATGTAAATAGATAGGTATGCACATCCGGCATGTTATATACTTCCAATATGTATATTACTAAAGTTTCTCAATACGTGGTTGGTGGGTGTCGATGATATGGCGATGTATACTAGCTACAGATAATGCTATCGATACCAAGAACCTAATGCATTGCGATAAAAAGCGATAACGAAATGACAAATTGCAATATTGGGGACGCGTAACCAAAAATGCACAATTCAACACGATACTCTTAAACACAAACGTATTCACATCAACACCTGTCTCACTCCACTGCTAGACATAGGCCTCCCCTAACAAAGGATTTTTGCCCATAATCCCCACACTGGGCATACGGGTTGGGGAGCACAGCTTTTCGCATCACCTACGCTATTGTCCGTCGATGGTGAAGACGTCAAACCGCCTCGCTTATTGCACAGCTGGGAGTACCAAGGGCAGCAATCGAGATGTGTTTCGGCCTAAAATCGATAACTTTTTTTGTAAGTATTTACGATTAAGCTATGAAATTTTGCACAAATATATAGTATATAATAAGGTTTCAAATGAGATGTAGGTACCTATTTGAATTTAATTAATTTTAATATACTGTATTAAAAATCAAAGGCAATTTCAAAATCACGTC
>DWTO01000236.1:0-24010 GCA_018244755.1 Jemadia pseudognetus
TGCTATCAATCATTACAATATTTTAAAAAAGTATAACTCTTGCTATATTTTATCATGTATCATTGACTTGATATGGTACAGTGTAATTATACAAAAATATACAAAGTAAATACGCTTCAAATTTAAGTTTTAATTTAAACATTGCACTAACTGCGATGTTTATTTTCTCAAGGTATTTACATGACATTATTTTTGTGTAATACAAACAAGTTTTAAAATTTCATGGATATATAGCAAGTTCAAGGTTGGAGTAAGCAAGCGCACTAATTTCTGCTTTAAAACAGCACTTCATTTGTTAATTTTGTAATTAAACACTACAATTATGCGACGCACTGAATGTTTGTGTAATAGCTCTACAAATAATTACTTAGACAACCAAAATGTTAGATAAACAGCGCTATTTTAACCAAAACATTATAATATTGGGATAGCTGGCGCTATGCACATGCGATGCAAATCGCTGCGATACATACGCTACTCCGATGTGCTCCTATTTGCATTGTTACATCGCGGTTTACAAATGCATACACAAAATTAACTAAAATCAACCCAAATATTAAATATTCCATTATAAACACACTTATTTATAGAGCTGTTCAAATGGCTGTATAATTTTTTACAGTTTTATGACAACTTCCACGGTGCTTTTATGGCGTAATAAAATAACGTTCAAGTCGAATTAGAAAACATTATAATAGTAACTTATTTTAATACATATATTTATTTATTTTATTTATTTATTCTCTTTATTTGTATACCAACAGGAAATTATAGATAGATACAAGCATAATAATATTTAAATTTTAAGTATACAAAAGGCTATGTATTGTGTTGCTAAAGTGTTGTCACGGTTACCTATTATGTTTAAAGAGATTTAGTACTTTCAACATTTATCACATTGTCGATAATGAATATAAAATACTACTAGTTTCAAAAGAGAGCCAGGAAGATCGTCAGTTATACGTTTTAGGAAGGGCAACCCAGAGAGTAGCAAACGCCGTGATAGGTAGACTCCGCATTGTCTAGTGGGTCACTGTCTAGTGGTGGTCACTGTCATTGTCTAGTGCTGGTGGGATGATGTCAAAGATCGAGCAGAATTAATATACTAAAGTACGATGAATTCTAATTCCTTTCCAGAGGTATAAATAAATCCATGACTAAATCAAAATTGCATTGTGTGCTATTGAGGTTATCAAACCTCAATAGCGTATACCAATACGAAAGAATAGAAGCTTCTGGTTGGAACACTTTAGAACATTAAATTGCTCTCATACCTACTTACTACTTCTGTGTTATAAAATTTAACACAAGCCTAAAAATGAACAATTTGATAAGTTAAGTGGTAATAAGTAACTACTCGAATGTTCAAACATTGTAAATTCTACTAAAATTTACCTAAACACACAAACGCCTAAGGTACATCAGAACTTCGTATGAAAATTTAAATTCCCTTTATCTCAAATTAGCTTATTTCAAATGTACAACTAGGGTTTCCTTCCGATGTGTGCTGATAACGGACAGAAACACCAAATATACTTATGCATATTTGATAATCTAACTGAAACTACAACAATATTCCAGGTAAAATAATGTTCCACTCGTTTGTGTGGTAACTACTTACTCTTATAGCTGTATATGTATTTAAATATTTACTTCATAGAGTAACCCTTATGATGTATCTCTATTTCAGAGACAATTTTTGGTTAACTCAAAGGTTTTTCTTGTTATTATAACTAAAGTAAATGTAGAAAATCAAATAAGAATGATTTAATTTCTGGATTGAATAATTAGAACATATGTATATTTGTATTTTAAATGTACCTACTGCTTAGAGTATTGTTACATTTCCAAGGGTTTTAATTTATTTTATTCATTGCTAAAACAGCTGGCAACAAGCTAATTTTGAGAGTCAGTTAACTTGGCGTCGGTGGTTATTCCTGTGCTATTTGTATCAATTTCTTACAAATCTCAACAGTTACGGGTCTCAACACTCTAAACGTTTGAACAAACAACCTTCTGGTTAATTAAAGTATGAAACGTTGTTGGATGAAAATTAAATAGGCTCCAACAAATTGCGTTTGAAACGACGAGGGGTGGATATTCGGCCGCTTTGTGTAAGTGACGATACTTTGTAATGTTATGCCTTAGTATGGTCACTTTTATGTCGCAGCTCGTAGCAACTCTACGCTTTTCATGTGACATATTCGATAATTGATCACTAAAGGTGTGTTATTTTCAACAATCTACAACAGCGCGTATATATAATATGTATAAATTAACAAGCTCTTATGTACGTGTTGTTTGTGTAGTATGAAAGTATTTCGTCTCACGACATTCGTTGTGTTTGTATAAATATGTCAAATAGGTCAGATACTGGCTAATGGAGAGGTCAACAATCACCGAAACCCGAGTACCGTACGTGTACAAAGACAATGATGAGCGGTAGAAGAAGCACGTCAGGTCTGCAAGGATTTAAATATTCGGTCCTACCCTGTAAGGGATCTAATGTGACAACGTGCTAAGTCTACCAACCCGCACTTGCCGTGGGTGCGATTTTGCTCATTCTCACACGTAATCCGTAGTGAACACTTGAACCATAAAAGAATTGGTGTAAATGACGAATAATGTCAAAAAATTTCGGCGTTCTTTTTAAATTTGTTCTATATAAGAGAAAAATAATAATATAATATCACCCTTCCTCGAAGGGGCATTCCCTTATTATCCTTAAGGGGTTTTATCTCTCTCATATTTCACCAGCTGTGCTATACGGTTCACGGAAGAAAAGAAGTGTAGGAATATCAATATCTATACGACACGTAGAGTGATATGATAGTTTCTAATTATGTTTAAAACAAAAGATACAGATAAATTATATACACTCGGCAAATAAAACCGACTGTACGTCGTTGGCGCGCCAATAGGTACACCAAATGTTGAACATAGCAATACATTTTCATACGAACTCTTAACAATAGCTAACAATGAACATTTTTAAAACCTAAAGACGAATTCTGTATTAAGAGAATTCGTATTTTTCATGAATTAGTGGCGCGATATTAAAATTCATTTCGATTACGCGCACAGCTAGAATTTAAAAAGGATTATAAAAATTAGCGGCGAAAGTATTTATAAACAGTAAATAAGTCGATCGGATGCTGAGCGCGGCGCAGCACGAGCCGGTGACGTCATTCTTCTCTCGTCACGCGTCCCTCTGACGTTTCATTCATTACGCGAGTCTGAATGCGATCTGCTCGGATAAAGCGCCACTAATTATTTCCGTGCTATCATCATCGAAATGCGGCCGAGACGTGATTCAACAGTGTGAGATGTCGTATCGAACGTTCGTTGGTATGTTGGTTTATCAATCTATTTATTTTTAATTCTGGCTATGAATTGGGTATTTTTTTGTAAAAAAGAAATTTAAATTTCTTTATATTCTAGACATTACACGTCTGATAATAAACGAACATATTTTTAACAAAAAATGTCGTTTACTTTTAATGAAAATATGCCCGGTGTATGGCAATAGGCTCACCACCTATGTATTCCATAGTGGGACGTAAACGTAACTGGTGAAACGTGGGAGTGTACCTACTACATTCCGCTGCCTACTTCTTCGAGGATTGCACGCGTGATGTTACTAAAACAATCTATATTTTAAATATTGATTTCATGACCATGTATTCAAACTTAACTTATCTATTACAATTCCTAACAAGTGTCGTAATTTAATTTTAATGGCAATTTACGCAACTTCTGTAATTATTTCAGATTAAGCGACGTTCGCGGGACAAAGTAGGATGGTCACTACGTACTAAGTTATACAAGGCTGTAAATAACCACTTCAAAAGGAATGCTCAAGAAGAATAATTTAAACTGCGAACTGTCACTCTCAACACGTGCTCTTGACTTAATGTCTCGGCTATTTTACGAGCCACAAAAATACTATTAACGAACCTCGCGATGCTCATAACAATGTTTATGTTAGCGAATGGGCTGAAAACATTCGATTTTACATTCAAATAAAAAGAACCAAACAAATGATCATACAAACGCACAGAAATTTAATTGTTGTAGTTTACGACATGTCGTAGTTAGTTTAACAATGTCATTTATCACACGTGATTTATTATCATTACGTTGTTCTCTCATAACGCCTTATGAGGCGTTATTAGTTATGATTAAGAAAGGATTTAGATAGCTTCCTTATAATATTTCATTAAAAATATACTAAGTGTTAACTAACAGGATGGTTTTCCAATTGAAGTTGTTGATAAATATTTAAAGATCATATAGTAAGGTTAATGTGTTACTAAATAAACTGTGACAATCAAAAAAATAATGTTAATTGCATGTTCTAAAGGTACTTAGGATACGCAATAATCTAGTCGAGCCGTGCCATGAAAATGTGGATGAGTTAAACCATCATCATCGCTTATCCTGATTTAAAATTTTCAGATATTTCAGATCATTATCCGGCTTTAAACATGCGCCGAGTGGTAAGCCGGGACTCGAAATAATAACGAGATACTTGTGACGTGGATCAAATCCAGGATATAAATAAGGCCATAGAATCATTAAAAAACAGATATGTCTTGCACAGTTCTTTATTTTCGATCATTGATTAGCGTTCACTGCCTCGTTGGTGGCGTAGTTGCTAGTGCGAGGGCTGATCGAGAGGTAGTTACTGGGTTAAAGTCGCGAATTTTTTTATAGAATTTTTTCGAAAATTTCGAAATTTTTTAATAGAAATTTCGGGTAGTTGCTTGTGGGATTTATGCCCGGTGTATAGCAATTAGATTACCATCTATTCCACGGAAACGTAACTGATGAAACGTTAGAGTATACTAAATTCGTCTGCGTACCTCTTCTGGGATTACAGGCGTAATGCTAGTTTTTTATTAATATACCAATAGTAGGAGAGTAAATATTCAAATGAAATACTGATAATCTAAATGTAATATACTTTGGCCTACTGCCCCAAGGTGGCGTGCTCGCAAGCTGAAGGGACTAAAAGGTTTCAGAGAGAAAATTTATTGAGACACTCAATGTTCCAGATTCGTTCTCGCGAGCAGCGAAGCATGTAACTTCAGTTGATACCTAAGATCCATATATTACGCAAGCCGAAAGTGACGCTCGATAGAAATATCCACTTACATCAGACAATCCCTATATTTGTTTGCGCCAATATTATTTGTGTACGTCTTAAATTAGTGGGCTTCGTATCAAAAGACTCGTGTGAATGTAAATTGTAGAAATGTCAACAACAACAAATGTCGTTCGTAATGTCGACATGCCATTTCTATTTGATGCATATTCTGTGGATAAGACTGTAACAGGTGTATCGTTACTGCACTACAATGATAGCTATCGCAGTAAGCAGCAGCATTTCAGCTATTTCAGTGTACGATAAAAATCTCGAAAAATCTTCTTCGGAGTGTAATAGGGAATTTAACGAACTGCAGCTACTTTATTTTATTAGATGTTGGAGAAACAAAATGTATTCCGTTTATGTTTTAATGGTGCATCGGGCTATTTGCATTCTATCTGATAACCTATGACTTTCTACTTTCGATGTAGAGTGTTTCATTTGCGTTCTGTTTGGAAATTTTTAGTTTCTGTTTGGTAGTTATAATACTATTAAGTTATGGACCGACTTTATTCACGTATGTTATTGCTGTATAGCCTGATAGGGGCGAACCTGTTTGGAGGTTAACTCTGGGGCGTCTCAGTTGCGACCACGTGACGATCGGCGGGAGCTCATAAAAAATAACTTCGAATATACTAGAAACTAGTAGGCCTATTCCGAAAAAAACGTGAAATAAGACACTACATTATTTACGCATATAATAACCCCTTTTATAATTCCACAGTTAAGCACGTGTTTCGTTAAACCACAAGCCGCGACGCTCCCCAAGTGTGGGGTGGCCGTGTTCACATGCATTTGAAAACTTTTTAGATGGCGTTTTAAACCCCGGACGTCTGGAGAGGTGAAGGAAGCTAAATTGTAGAATTTAGAATAGTACTCGTAGGAGTATAGTACTAGGTTGTCACTGTTATAGGGCAATACGTTGCCCGATTAGAAGGATAGCATTTTTACATCTTTTTTAAAGATGTTTATAAACAATTGATTTAAGTCCGACTTTATTACAGTCACCTTACTTATTTTTTATTTGTCGACCACATTAATAAATATAATAAAACTATGCGAACTTACATAGATATTTAAAAATTCATGGCTCTTATATTTTATGTTCTAATATAATAGCGTAGTCTTCATTTTTCTATATACCTAGTTAATGAAACACAAATTGCAAAATATTGGAACATGCATACCTATAACAAATGTGTCTGTAAATAAATGTTCCTTTGAAATCCACGATATTCAGATTTAATATCATAATACGGGATCTTGTTATGTATACCTAGTATTAGTAAAATTCTATATGGCAAGAGATACGTTTACTTAATATATTGTATGAAACTAATCAGTGTAACTGGAAGTCCGATAAATATAATATGATGCCATTACGTTTATTTCACCGTATTCGTGACTCGCATATGAATAGGTGCGCATAGATAGGCCGAAATATATTCGATACACGAATACTGACTTGGTAACAGTCATATCCGACTGTAACCGGGTCTTCCGAGCGATACAACTCGTCATAAATATTGCGAAACCGCAACAAGATCGAATCGAATATGAGGGTGAAATAAAATGTATACATACACATACCTATATATACATATATATCTATAACATTAAAATTTTCATCGATCGCAATTCCAAGCATCGCTAACAAATCACGTCCAATCAAAACGAGACGTGACAATGAATCAGAGCCTTTCCGATTGTGAATGGCCTCGCTAACTTATTGGCGGTACTTTATTTGCTGATTGCCGTATGACACCTCAGCGGGAGCGGGTTCGGTCGGTATTTTTATTTAATTAACTTCCACTGTTTGCTCCGGGGAGAGGCAAGGGTGTAACACAATGCTAACTAATTTGCGCTCGGCTTCAGTCGCCTTTTCAGTTAAATTTTTCCACCCGCGCCTTTTCAAATTTGATACGCTTCATAATTTCATTATATTTATAACGCAGCCATTCATTATAATTATTACGTTTCAAAGCGAAGTAAGTCCGTCTGCGAGCGAAAACTCTAAGTATCTTTAATTGAAAGAAACTGCAGTGAACGTAAATACAGGCCAAGTTGAATTCGCTCGAGAGCCGAGTGGAAGATAAGGCGATAATAATTCTTCGCGAAATGTCACGAAAGTTCATAACTGATAAAAGTTTAGTCCCTTTTCTTAAATTTTAATAGAGATTTAATTTTCGCGAGTACTCGGCTGACCGTCGATAACGAAAGTAGGTGGTGATATTGTCAACGATAAGACGGTGTGACGATAACTCTCTTGAATATTAACTCGACGAACTAATTGCATTCTTACTTACAATACGTAAGTTAATCTTATCGATATTTGCCTTCACTATTTTCTATTAGCTGTATTTATTTGGATACAACTATTACTGTAATAATCTGCCGAACATAACTGGGATGGCGTAGCCAGGAGTACCAAGACAAGATAAACCAGGAGAGTTGAGCACTGGGAAGAAAAAGAAGAACGCTCAATTACACTATTATTGAATTGAAGACCATCCTACAATGCACTGTTTTATAGATTTGAGAGTAGCATATAAATTTATTTCAAATCAACTCGCATGTGTTTTAACATACATAACTCAACCAAGTTTCTAAAGAGATTGTAGAAGGTTCTAAGGTTTCCTTGGGATTCTATCTAAGGTATACAGCTACCTATTAATTCTAGGTACTCCTAGTAGTCTACGACTTTCATAGAATTTACGATAATCGAGTAAATCATTAATTTGCACCACTTAAGTCTGTGTATGTCTCTTTTCAGCCGAAATTAATTGTACAGATAACCTTATGATGATTATGCAACACATGCTCAGGAATCATGTGCAATGTCATAAAAATATATACAATATGTCAGTGCAGGTCAAAGAAAACCTTTAACGTGACTAAATGAACATATATAATTATACTACCGTAAAATTATGGTTGACAATTACACAAAATTACCCAACGCACGAAGTTCATGATTTTTTTAAAACGTAGTCGACGATGACGCAGTTTCACACTAAACACGTCTAAAAAACGTACGAAAAAATACATTAAAAACTCGGAGCGTTGATACTGTTTATTTACGGTGTCTGATAAGTTCAGTGACCCCTCTCAAGATATTACACTGCGCCACGCAAGTTTGTAATTGAAAAAGTTTCCGTCGTTTTTAACGTGAAGCCTTTATTTGCTTTCCAATTTGTTTCACCGGCCTCAAGTATGTGTACACGTATGGCGGACTAAGTTTTTTTATTGAAATTTTCAGAAGTTTCATAATACTTCCCGCGTTGCCTCATACGGTTATCGTGAAAATAGCTGTAACCTTTGTTGAGTACATATTTTTATTTTGTTTAGAGCCAATCTTGTTTGATGAAGGACTTATGAAACATTTTCGTATACTCTTTTGTGTACATGTTATGAGAGCAACTTGATATGGTATCATACATATGTGCTTTTCATTGATCAAACCCTTACGCAGTCCTCTACGCAGTTACATGAGGGAATGACTGAGTATTAGTACATTGATAGTAATGAAAATCACATCGTTCTTTAGTCGTGTTATTCACGTTTAAAGTACGTTAGGAATATAAGGTAACTTTATTGTCGAACATGTCTCTTTTCAACGCAGTTTACACCACTCGATTAATGCACGCCGGTGCGTCCGTAGCCACAGGCCGAAACTCTCCGTCCGTCGGACGTTACCGTTGCTTTTATGTTGACAATCATTCAATACTCAAATTGAAATGACAGTAGCCGTAGTAGTTTAACAAAACAAAGAAACAGCGTAACGGTCTTGTAAAATATTGGTTTCCAATATACATACAAAAATACACACATTCCGGTAACAATGCATATTTTGTCACTATCTACGGTTTTTGAAGTAAAACTTTAGAGTCAAGTAAGAACCCAGAGATTAAACTGGTTAGGATAATTGAAAAAACTCTTAAAACTCTAATTCGTTTTTTAGTAACCGAATTTTTTTATAGATTTACAATCTTAAGAGTTAAGACGTATAATTTTAATTTCAAATAGATATTTTAACATGTTCTAATACGATTGTTCTAAAATCACTTTTTTAAACATGTTCGGTTTCCCTCTGAACAGGTGCAACTGGCTGTGGTCGACAGTGGCACGTATTTATTACGAACAACCACCTCGGTCCCTAAGAGTATCAACTGCGAATACGTTAAACACTATTCCTACATTACTGGTAATAAGAAATCTTATGAAAACCTCACGTTAATTAAAGGATACCAAGAGCCACACCCCTATAATTCATCCTATCCCAGCAGGAACCAAAGACTGATATAAGCCTGTGAGCAAAATTTTCCTATACAGTAAAATGTATTGAAATAATTAGGGTACTTCCACTTCACGCGTAAAAGGCGTGGCCGTATCTCACTCCGTGCAAACATTGAATAATTGATGAAATCGACACTGAATCAAAACGTTCAGAATTTTAAACCGCACATTTTTGTTTCGCGCGTTGAGATATGTGTTAATTGAAGGGATTCCATTTAGCACCACAACCGGTTAACGCTCGAAAATAGTCAAATGCTTCGTTGTTAAGAACGACCATGATAATAAAAATCCAATACAAATTTAGAGAGTTTGTTTTATTTTGACAACCACTAATTTCACGGAATAATTAATGTGGCGTTTACAAATTTTATTTTAAAAAAATTCGCGTATCACTATAAGGCTGTATCCTTGATGGAAATATTCTAGTAGTATTGCGATTAATTAATGGATAAAGATTTAAGCCTTATGTACGCCTACTTTGCTGTTATTTGATGTAAAAGAGTTCTTTAATAGCTATGGTTATAACGTTATAACCATAGCTATTAACGAACTCTTTTAAATAAAATATCCGTATATTTTAACTTACAGTTACTGCAAATATTTTAACTCTATCCTTAAACATTAATATTCAATTAAAAATAGTTAGTTAAACTTTTCTTCTCAACCAATAAAAAGTTTAAAAAAACCTGAATTTTTTTTCCGTATACCTCTTAATACGTCATATGACCAGGTAAAAATTACAATTATTATTTAACCCTGCGACAAACTCGATGGATTCCAAAAGATTTTTCATCAACATATGCTAATCCGTTGCCATCGCGAACACCCTAAGGTGTGTTTAATTGAGTCATTAGCATCAGGAAAACGCGAGGCGAGAATGCGTTACAAGGCGCGCCGATAAGTTATTGCAATTTCCCTTACATGTGTATACATAATATGAATACGTTCAAGCTTTTTCTTATACTTCATTAGTGTATAGATTACTTCAATTCATTTACTCAAGAAAACAAGCTTATGAAATGTCCGTTACATGATTTAGGAAATTTTGATGTTTTGGTAAAGTTTATTAATATTCTATCGTCATGCCAGATCTCTTATGGAGTAGATAGAAAGCACCAAGTTTCAAAGTTTCGGGTTTCAATCTCTATCCTTACGATTTTCATATTGAGATATCTATGCTTAAGTTATTGGATTTATTGTGTGTTGACTTATACAACAGCCATATATAGCGTGACTGCCGATCTTAAGACCTTGGGTTCAAATCCCGGGTCGAGAATTATTGGATTTTTTGAGAATTTTTAGAAGTGGCTCAGAGTCTGGATATGTTCTCGGTGTATAGCAATATATTCACCAACTTTTTCTATAGTGGGACGTAAACGTAATTGTTGAAACGTGGGAATGTACTACGCTCTTTGACCTACTCCTATTTTGAATACAGGCGTGATGTTACATTTTACGAAACATTTCAACAGGTTCGTCTTCATTCATCAGAAAACAGCAAAACTAATATCTCAAAACAGTAAAGTGCTAATAACTGTTATTATTCTTACAAGTATCAAACAGTCCATTGCATCATATTATTTAGTGCTTACAACTTTATAAACCCGTCTCAATATGACGTATGCATGATATAACAAATCAAACAGTCACGTTCACGTAAACACTATCTATGAATGCTAACGAACGTGAAAAATACGTTATGAAAAGATTGAATGTTTTTACAACGGTCAATGGCGGGCGAGCTCGCTTTGAAATGCTAAAAATCATTTCCATTGCACTGTTAGTCGACCGACAGATTAAAGTAATACTCAATGCATCTCTGGGATAATATCTTTAAATTCAATTTTTAGGTATAGGTAGGATTGCATTTACTTTTTTTATTTATTATCAATATATGTATATATTCACGCCAAGTCCGTCACGGGATAGGCAGACAACACCGAGCGCCAATTTTTGTTATTGCATTCTTTAATATCTTTTATTTTATTATTTTTTATAATAGCTTGAGACACCGTGGAGTCGGCTGCTACCTAATCTACGATGCCTGTATATTTGAATAACGACCCATAATGTTTGTCTTCATATGACTCTTTTGTGTTATGGAAAATTACGCTTTTTTAATAATAATCCGTAAATTTTAATTAGCCCTATTTAATAAAAACCAATGTTTATCGCGTAAACAAGAAAGTAATTCGTTCAGAATGCCTAATTTTCAAGGTTTAACCGCTAAACTAATTGAGATACTATTTAACATGGAAATGCTTGAATCTCAAGGAACAGACTACTTTTGAAATTATTTGACGTTTTCCACAACGAAAACAGTTTCTAGATAAATGAAGTACTCAATGCAGCATAGTCGACTGCGTTAAATTTTCTTTAGAAAAATCAGCATAAAGATAGTTAAAAGGCTACGTTGACTATAGTTAATAAAAACAGTAATGTTATAATTAATTTTGATATATTTAACATACCTTCAGCGGTCAATGCCCAGTTAACTAAGAAACCTATCATTAATTAAAAAAGGGTATAGTTCAATGAAGTAACTGAGATAGACCAGATTCAATTTCCATGTATTACAACTATTCATGCAGACTGAAAACTGAAAAGTCCCACCTAACCCGCGAGAGAAAAGGTAAAATCAGCAAAACCAGCGTCAGCAAAATCAGCTGAATGCATTGTCCACCACCGAAGCGAAACGAACCCTGCGCCAGGTTTAAACTGTTTCGTGAATTACTTTTATTCCTAGCATATTTTATAGAAACACATTTTAAGCGATAAATGTTTCGTGATTGTTTATATACATGTTTATAAAAGTATGAATCTCTGCCGCGACCTCGCTGTAATCGGCGGGAGCTCATGAAGATGGAGCACGTATAGGTCCGAAACTAGTCGTGCCATCCCGAAAAAAGATACGTGAGTGAAGCCTATTATTGTATAACCAGGAACACTTTTGTTTAAAATTTCAATTTTTTTTAGATCATAATTGCCTCGCCCACGCTATTTATTTGTCAATATTACTATAAAGTATATACATGCGAGTTTAAAGGTAGGATCAGCAAAAATAACATAAGCGAAATCTAGGGAATGCATTGTCTACGGAGCAATCCACAAATTGTGATTCAAAGATCCGTTAGGAACTTTAATAAAAGCGTGATTTTAAGTTCGTTGCATTTTTATGCTTACTGCCTCGGTTATGAAGTAAACACTTAATGAGTTTGCTTATCAAAAAAAATATTCGTATATCTTTTGACGTAAACGATATAACAGTGATCGAACTGCACCAATCGCGAGCATCCGCCGCGAAATAACATTCGTTTTAGGCCGGGCCGCGTCGCCCGCCTAACTTAATTGCTCTATTGTTAATTACGTAACGTTTCAGCGTTCGCCGCAATGCACTGTGACTAATTTGCGTGGAGACCGCTTTTATAAGTGTAAATTTCAATCTAAACTCTGCACATTGCATTTGCTTACGGTCAGATGGCGTTCGCTACGCAACCCGTTTTGTTGCGCTAGCCATGGGTATAATTACTTTTGTTCTCTCACGATCATCGACGCAATATTCAAAATATTTTAAATTATGTTGAATAGTAACAAGGATTCGTTAAGAGCGACTTGATTTCCTCGACGCTTGACGCTCGTTTTTACCCCGCACGTGTATAATATGGAACAAGATTTCTTCGGAGTTGTTCCGGAAGCACTTTTATAATGGGTTCCACAAGATAGGCGTAAAAATAATTCTCCTGCTAAGCCGTTAACATATTAGCCAGTTTGCCAGGCAAATATGTATAAAAAAACATAAAAAATATTATGTTGTTAACCTTATTTAATAACTTTAATTTGATTGTTAACCACGACATTAGTTTCAAGGACGGAAGACAGTTTCGAGAAGACGATTCAATTTTGTGTGGTAACAAGACGATATTTTTAGCTCAAGAATTTAATTTATTCCTGTGGGGTGGTCTATTAGCACATTCTGTTCAACATGCTACACTCTTAAGGAAACCGTTTACACCGCGATACAATATTTTACAGTTTTATTTTGCACAGCTTAACACATGTGACATAATTTTCCGAAACCTATTAACGCGTATGAAATATCGTGCTCGACCATTTTGCGGTTGTAAATTTGAAATATTGAAGAACGAAATAAGCTGTCAAAAATGTATTAGTAATAATTTTTCCATTAATAATGATTAAGTATTTTAACAAAAAAATAATAAATATTGAACATATATGATTTGCATCATATATAATTGTCAAACATTAAAGCCAACGTGAGGGGTTTCCTAATTGTTTTTAGTGGTTTATGTGTACGATATTGCGTAATTCTTAGTTCAAAATTAGCGCATCTAATGTATATACATACTTACACCAGACCGTCTATTTATCATTGTCATAGACTTTCACATCTGCCTTAGTTTTTGTTCTTTGTTACAGGTAACTACTATCTCCATGAAGCGTGTCGGAATAAATTGGCCCCCGTCGGCAGTGGATTGAGAAATTACAAATACAACGATTAGTTAGAAGCTCAAGCTTCATTTATCTCAGTAGATGACCCGATTGGTTACACAGTCACATCAACGAAGTTCATCACTGCGGTTATTTAAAACAACATCATTAAATGTTGAATCCAGTAATAGATTGCACATACGATACTGTACTGGGACGTCAGCACTAGTGCAGTAATGCGACTCGAAGGTCACAATGTACGTACGCAGTGTTACGGATCAGTAATTTGTAGAGTTATAATCTTATAATTATTTAATATTTTTGTATAAATGTTCGGTACCTCAATCTGAAGCTGTACGGCGTTTATTTCAAATCAGTCAAAGGCCATTAAAACGGATTCGGTTGGTGCATAATCAACTTAACAGAAGTAATTCCAGTTGAAGTCTCTAAATAAATCAAGCAGAGTTTCACCGAAGCCCAACTTTTTATAACTCTAACAACCACGGGGCGGATACGAGTTTTAAAAATAGTGCTTCTATTATAAACGTCTATTGACATCGATGTTATTATTACATTTAATTTTAATTTTTAAACGCTAATGTTTTGTTGTTCTAAATTCAAAATATATTACATGTTTTTGTAACGAGTATCTACTATATTATACCATTAACAAAATAAAATAATGAGATAGAATTGGTCTTATAATTTTATTGTGCTGTTACAACATGAATTATTTTGCTCATTTTATCAACCGCTTTATAATTGCTCTGCTGAATACAGTTTTCCTATCATATTGCAATTTAAGGTAGTGTGATACGCTATCCAAGTGTAATTTTGCAAACGTGCATTAGACACAAATATGGAAATAACTCAAATGCACAAAGTTTCTCGCGATATTTCTCGTTAGTATAATAGTTAATCATTTTTATTTCTTAAATTGCATACACCTTACGAAAATTACAGGTGATACTCAAACTTCAACTACCGGACATATGGCGTGCAAGACAGAACTGTAAACCAAGCTATCAGTATTATTTATAAGAGGCCCGTATAATATTTCGAAATACTTAACAATAACCTTAAGGCTCCAAAGACTTATAGCATCCAGCAGCACAGACGAGAAGCAACAGACTGAGACAGATAATGATGATGAAAAATGTCGATTCTCTTCAGTTACCTACATTTAACAAACAATCAATTATATCAAGTTTAACACATAAGTTATTCTACTGTGATACGCCATATCCATTTATTTCCTACACTAATCGTATTTTCAACCGATTAGCATAAAAGAACTAATATATTTTGTTATTATTATAATTAATTACAAAATGGACGTACTTCTACTGAGCAAATTAGCGTCACATTTCGAAATGGTTATGGCGACATCTGTTCTTGACGTGGCGCGATAGTCATTATTTCGTCATCCTTTCAGATTAACGAATGTTGAAAAATTCAATTAGGGAATATACGACCACATGTACTTTCTGCTACAAAATCGTATTTATTAATTGTTTTAACTTAAATTATAAGTAATACTACTTTATTATTGTCTAATGTGGTAAAAAACCATAAGTTTTGACTGACTTAAAAAGTGCATTCAGTCTACGTGTTTCAATAGAATATCGTTTTGCTGTGTTTAGTGTGTAAAGTGCGTTATGTTGATTAAGTATTATCTTTCGCGACCTTCAAAAGTACCTTGAGATAACAACGTATCAGTAAATGATCTACTATGAAACTTTTATCTTATAATTATTGAAATTAGTGTATATCTCAACTTATCGCCCAAAACGGCATAGCATTCCAGAATTTATTTTCATAATAAGGAAAAACATACGGGTCTCATATGCACATTATAAAATGTCATATTAAAAATCCCCAAAGTTAACAGAAAAAAATTAATAATGGCTTTTCCATTAATCTGTCAAAATCCTACAAGATATAATTAAAGACCCTCCTAAATTAAAAGCTCATAATATCTTGAAAAAAAAAAGACAGAGGAAAAGAAAAATTAACAAAACTTTTTGCTTGTAATCCATTGAAACGTAACTAACAGAAAGATATTTAAATATAATTTTTTCACCTAAAAAAGCTTCTTCTTGACTTTGCTCGCCTTGTCTTCAATAGAATTTTTATTAAAGTGTCTTCAATAGTTCGCAGTGACATTATGTAAACGTATAATAAAGACAATTTTTAAGTGATAATTACAAAAAATATTATTTAACGTATATTTTTTACGAGGTCACGGTAGATAATGAACTAAATAGACCTTTTAATGTCTAGTTCCTGTTAACTACTCTAAAACATCTGACATCGAATTAAATGTTTGTTTTTGTATCTCAGATCGCGGTATGGCGCGTACTGCCTAAGCACAGCTAATTGCCATGACCACCGATGTGTAGCAGCGTAGGTGGTGCCAGAGACTGCGCTCTGCGGTCTCAAACTGACTGATGATGGTGATGAAAATGCATTACAAATAAACAGATTAAATACGAAATCAGAACAAGTAATCACCTAAAATAATAAACTTAGGTAAAATCTAATACAATCACATATTTAAAAATTAACTATTTTTCATTTAGTTTTTACATAATGGACAAATTCTCTGGGGAGGCCTACAAGTATCTAGCAGTGTATTAATACGATAACGATACGAAAACATTATTTTTAAATTGCGTATTCAATATAGATCGTACCATTTATTTCAAAAGGCAAAAATCAAAAACCGCCGATTACTACAAACTTGAACTACATAACTGATAGAAATAACATCGTTGTAAAAGTCTCATAAATCATCGATTGCAATACGTCAATGAAACACATACATACGACTATGACGTAGGGTCGTCTAATCAGATCAAATTAGATTTATATAGATACATATACCTACAAAATGCACGTGTTACAGCGAACACGTGAGCTCAATCAGACGCAAAGCGGAACTTTTGATTGTTTTAAGTTTATTAATTAAATTAATTTTTAATATTCCCATAACACCAAATGACTTAATACTACAAAGATTCTCTGCAGGTTATTCAGTATCCGAAGCGGACAAAAACGAAAACGATTTACAAAAATGAAAAATGTTCAGATAAAACAAAATTCATAACTTTAAAACGAAAGATAAAAGAAATGGGTATTCTATTTAATTTTCTATTTATTTTGTTAAGATTTGATTTTCTTTACGCGTAACTTTATTAACTTAATATGTATATTATTCCATATCGCATTATGTTTTATTGTGATTGAAACTGACAATTGCATGTACGCATTGTATACGGACAAACAAGACGAGACAACAAACAAACATTATTTGTTTTTCGTTACGGCCTTGCGCTGAACGCAAACTTGTAGCAGGACGTCGGATAGGCTATAAACTTGTTGAAAAACCATACGTCAGTTATGACTCAAATAATTTATTTATTGATACCTACTCATAAAAAAATTAATAGTAAAAGTGTATTGTCTGTGGTTCGTAAATGTACGAAAGTGGAAATCTGAAAAGCCATCATCAGAAGTGTCCCCAACTCACGAGTACAACTGTGTGTCCTGACAGGAGATGCATAAAACAGTCCATATCTGTTTCTGACAGTCCAAACTAACTTGGAGTGAAATACGTGCTATTGATTTTTCGTAATATTGATTCTGTAAACTGCATTTTTTCAATTCCATACCGTCCACAATAAAGATATGAAACAAATTCAAATCCGGAGAGATTCACGATCGCTTCGATGCGGACCGGCTCTGATGTCCTCCGACGAATCAGCAACATTCGGTACATATGAATACTTACGAACTTGTAACCAATCTCAATATTTCTATCTATTCAATAATGAAAATTTGCTATATAGGCACGCGACATAGTGTCAACATTTGTTAATGCTTTGAGCATGCACGCTATGATTTAACGAAACGCCTTGTTTTGTTAAATCTCATTATGTATTTTTATCTCATTATTTATATTTCATTCACGTTTAACTTAAATAGGTTTAGGATAAAGATACAAAATGAGACACAAAGGTGAGCGCAACACATTCGAAAGACATGTTATAAGATAAAATTTTATTCTAAATTAAATCAAATTAGCTCTAATTTTCATCGATTGTGTGTTTTACTCGAAGGAATATATAACTGTACACCCAAAGTTAGAAATTATAAATGTTCTCTACTCGCGGTATAAAACGCTAATTAGCAAATTTCAAAATTAATTAAGGCTATTCTCGTTGCCCAACCCTCAATTTTGTTATCAATGACCAAACCAGATTGTTAATATAACTTGTTTAGCGAGACCACACTTTTTTAATTTCAATGATAAATGTATACATTTAAATTAAATATAATTAACGGAATAATGACAAAACTTATGAGGACTTTTGTTTTATTTTACAACACAACGTTCCTAAGGTACAAAATTATTATTAATAATTTATATAAACAGCGTACCGTGTAAAGACCAACACCATAACGTTACATCAACAAATTTAACTAGGTTCAGTCACGAGGAGTTTATCCTTCTAAATATAATTCGACTGTACAATTTAGGTACTGTTCTGTTCGGTACAAACCATTATAGACTTAATGTTAGAGATTACTTGGTCGATTATTCTAAAATAGATGTGAACGCAGTAAATCTCTGTCTATATAAAACGTTCTATTTGTCTTTGTAACTATTATGAAACGCACAAAACAACTCCAATCAGTTCAATACTGTTGATGTATTTAGAGGTCTGTCTATATTTAAATAGTCTAGCTTCATTGCAAATGAATGTAAATAATTCGTTTTAGTTTCAACTGCGACGTACAATTATATTAAATATGAATAGCGAGAAAAACTATTTAGGGATACTAAAAAGGTTTATACAATGTAGATAAGGTGCATGCTACATCCGTGGTGCATTAAATATATAATAACTCTTTACTTGCGATAATAGCTAAATATTAAGTTTTATATTCATTTTATAAGCTCCCAGCAAATAATAGGCTAACAACCTCTTTCTAAGGTGTCGTAAGAGGTACCCGAGAGAACTAAAGTGCATGGGGATTGGGGCGTTACGTCGAGCACTTATCATTTGCTGCACCTTTCTCAATATTAAGTGCTCTTCCTAAGTTTCAAACTAAATATTATATACATTCTTATCATCGATATTTCCGCAGCATCAGACGTAAATCGACATTCATTTTACGACCATAGCTTCACAATCTATTCACTTTTTGTACTGATACTAGTGACAGTATTAAAGTCAAGAGTCTGTCAAGTCCTTCCGATGTAGGCGACACGTGCACGAGATGCAAAACCGCAGGCCAGAGAAAGACGTATGTTACCTACGACATGTTATCATCATAAATAATGTAGACCGCACCGCCAGGTCCTTGAATTATTCAACATTGATGGCCACTTTATTAAATCTGTTGGTACATGAAAACATAAAGACCACTTGAGACAAATTAATATAACAACCCCAGCTCGATGGTTCGCAAGTGTAACGCAGGTAATGTTTCTCGATGAGTTCGGAAACGAATATTTGTTTTTATGTCGAGAATATTTCTGTCTGCTTTATCTCCATTAAGTTTATTCTGTTTCAAAGTTTATTTTCGAAAACTGAGTAATTAATTCGTAGTAAATTCTTTGACCGGGGTATCACTACGAGAGGATAATTTTTTCCATAGTTTTACTAATAGTAGCAAGCTTTTAATATTGAAATAAATGTATTCCACTATGAAGGGTTTAGGAGATATATAAATTATATTCGCATGATTAGCCCGCTTATATTATATACGATATCAATGGCGGAAATACAATAACAATAATAAATCATTGATAAAACGCATTCAGTATCAAACATATAAAACAAACAAGTACTAAACGACATCAACTGTACAAATATCACAGAACACTTGAAATCATATCGAAATGACAATCTTTGCAACTTTTATCTTTGTAGAGAACAATTCGCAACATTTGATGTACCTACCTAATGTCGTCATGAGGCAACATTTATTTATAACTGCGTGTATTTTTAGATTACAATCGCAACTTTACAATTTTATGACACAAAAAGGGAGTGGCTTGAAAACTGCGTGTTATGGGTAACATTAGGTTGTTTATTTTTCTTTTTATTTATAGTAATCGTTGAGTTTAACATTAAATTTGACTTTATGTTCAAGACTACGTTTAACATTTAGTTTAACATCGTTATTTCCTTAAACATAAAGTTTAACATTACGTTTAACGTTAATCAAGAAATGCTTAAACTCTGCGTCGATACGGACTTAATGACATTAATACTAAAGTATATCTGCTTATTCATAAGTGGCCTGTCATGTGAGTTTAGACTTAATGTACAAATATTTTATTAGTCACACAAAGGCATACGCACACACGGACGTTACACATTATATAAATTAGCATGAATGACCCGCAGTGATCCCGGCCGACTTCCTCAGATTAGATCTCACATTATCTGCATCGCGAACGAACTACTTATCATCGATCTTATGTACCGTCTGTCCTCGATGTTTGTATGGGATCACGATTTGAATACAGGTCCGTGGATCGCCTGCCATTAATATGAGACACTGAGTCGTTTGCGGTTGTACAAACGCCCGCATTATAAATCAAAGAATTTTACAATTTCGTTACTAAGTATTGTTCCATAACGATCGTCCATATGTTGGTATGATCGTTCCATAATGTTGGTATAGTATGCAACGTACAAATACACATTAGAACAACCGTACTGGCGTTATAAAATGTTAAATTTAAATTTGGGCGTTCGTAGAATTTTTGTTTCCGTTTCATACATTCGCATTGAAAACATATTAAAATGAGAATATTTTTTTGTAACGATGTTTAATGATAATAAATTATTTAATGATATGTATCAAACTGCATCACGAGCGACAGTCGAGATAAATAATGGAGAACACTAACAGAGATTCTTAACGCAAATAAATTGAAACTATCGAACCGATCACTCTAACTTCTTTCCTTTCTTAGTTATTTTGTTGCCATTATTTTTATTTTCATTTTAAATTGGAATTTCAATTTACTGTGCTCCTTTAATTCTTTTACGGATAGTTCTCGATTAACAGTCTTTTCTATCGAGATCTTTGTGTAAGATAGAGACTCGCTCCACCAGCAACAAGTAACTATATAAAAGATAACGATATTAAATGATAAAATATTACATCTTTCATATGTATTTTTGCCACAAAACGCAATAAATAAAGTAAATTAAATTAAACTGCTAAAATCAATTTTGAAATTTATGTTATATGTAAATTATGAAGTGGCATACGTCGCCTCAAAAAGCATACGAAGCAACTCATTAGGAAACAGACAGTTCCAGAGGGCTCGAAAATGTGGGTGTTCATAATTAATGATTAACGTAACATTATAATTTCAGTCCTGTTATCGCCGAAGTGGTAGGCAGAGGAATGCACAACACTCCCACATTTAACCAGTTACATTTACGTCCCACTATAGAATAGTGATGGACGTATTGCCATGCACCGGGCACATATCCAGACACTGAGCCACTACTAGAAAATCTAAATTAGAAGAATTCACTAGTGCCCATGTGAATTCAGTAGGTACTATCTTTAATTGTTTACGGTAATTCTTGACAATTGTTATATTTTTCGACAGTCGCTACCATATTTGTCGTAGAGTGGCATAGTAGGTACCTAATGATGAAGTTCACATCTCGCGGACGTATAACATCTGCATAATGAATAATGAACAAAGCGATGACTCGAGAGTAATGTCAGCATGGGATTGGTGAAAGTTTTGAAGCCACTTTAATGAATGCATCATAAACTTTTCTCGTGACTTGCAATATTCAGATTTACCGTGCGCGAACCCAGTTTTCTTCAAAAATCGACAATATTGAATTATCTTTGTAATAATAATAGATTATCTGAATATTGAAATGCATAATACGTTTCTCATACGTTGCACATTTTACTGCAATTTTTATAACTTCTGTTAAAAGAAGTGAGTACAGCGCCATCTCTCGCTTATATTCGGAACTCATTGCATTTTCGAGGTTGGTTAACGTCCGAGATTTACGCTGCACCTATTTTAATACTACATAATATTTTAATTTAAGCCTATAATCATAACAATTTTTATTGCAACCTAAAGAAAACGTTATATAACGCGTTGTTGTGTGTACAAATTGTAATTATTTATTTTATATTGGTACTATGATTCTAACACTTACAGTAACAGTTTATAAATGAATATGTATGGATAAAGAAATATATTTTGAGCTGCCATTGTCACTATTAATTAAACGCTGCAGCAAAACCATGAAACTGGTATTTGTTTAATATAAAAATAAACGCAGCATGACACCCATATCTCCCCAGAAGTAGGCAGATGTTTGTTTAACTTAAAATTTTATGTGATTTATCAAGAGTTGTATGGACCAATGCATCAGTTCTATGAATAATTCTAAATATAATATATTTTTAACTAATAAATTTTAAACCGTATTAAGTGACTTTCAAAGCAAATAAAAGTTGTCACATGTAATACTTTAAAGTTGCTCTTTGGTAAAATAAGTAGGTACGGTACTATACAAAACTGTAGATTTATTAGATGTGCTTTTAATGAAGACAGTATCAAATTAGCAGACAGCAGTCACAACTAGCATCTGTTGATGACTTTGAATATGACTTAATATTAGTTAAGTTAGTTAATGTAAGTTGTTCACGGGGTCATTAATTAATCTCTTTATTATTTAGCTCATGAATTAGTTTCATTCGAGATAGATCTGAAGAAGTAGTCATCATTATCATAAGCCTATTACAGTTCAATGCAAGACGTAGGCCGCCCGTGGGATATGCCTATAATCCCAACGCTGGGCATGCGGGTTGGAGGTCGCAGAGCACAGCTTCTCGCATCGCCTATGCTGCTGCCCAATAGGCGGAAGGAGTAGTAATTGTTAGTATCATGTGCCCAATTATCAAATGCCATTAAAAATTTGGGTTGATCAAACTGCCATCATGCATTAAGTCCATCCATTGTGACCTAACTGTAAGTAAATAATAATGAGTAAATAAATAAATAAGAAAACAGTTAGTATAACTTCATCATCACTTACCCGTGCAATCTGTATAGGACAGTAAAAATATTTTTTAAATATATTTAGTACCATATTAATCATACCGATATGACTTGAAAACAGTTATCTACGTGAGAATAAACTGTTGTCATGATGGATGATCATTTATCAAGAATTCTTGCGTCGATAGCGCTGCGTTACGCATAAGATATAAATTGGGATTTTTATCAGTTATTTGTAAAAATGTCGCAAGCAAACCTTACAATATAAGCCTTGATAATAAAGATTTGAATTGTTTTCAGAAGTGTTTTTTTAAATATACAAGTACATATATACAATTAGTACAGTTTTGATATGCAATGACAACACTCAAAACGAACTTCACTAAAAAAATATTTCTTACGTACATACACATAGATACGTACGTAGCATCACGCCTGTAATTGCTATCAGTATCAATAACTTACTTACAAATTTGTGAGTATTAATAGCGAATAACTAGTAAACATTGCAGCAACAAAGTTATTAGAAATAGATATATCCAGTTTGTCAAAATAGTTCGTTATTAATGATGTCATCGCGCTTAAACGGTCTGTGTGCTAATGAACGTGATTTGCAAAACCCAGGAAGCGTGCTGGTGTGAATGACGTAGCTGTCTCGCAAACACCTAGCGTGATTAATTTAATGTAATACATTTGTTTAACAATTTATGTACCTATATCTACTGCATGATACAGTTGATACAATTGTACAATGCTTTCTACCGTGATTTTTAAAAATACGAAACAAGCAGCTACCTATACCTCAGCGGTTAATATACCTTCCAGCCAGCGTAGCCATCCCTTAAGGGTAGGCAGAGAGTACAGAGTGCCAAATTTATCTATCCTTGACACCGTGCAAACGCGCAGCCCGAATCGTCAACCACCCAAAGATTACCGAAAAGCTGGAAGACTTAAGTCTGCGGAGGAACTTGGGATCCCTTTGCGTGTTCTACCGGCTCTACAATGGCGAGTGCTCCGAAGAACTATTCGACGTGGTGCCCGTG